>JAGSMT010001549.1:0-40342 GCA_029286875.1 Lamproptera curius
ATCGGAGGATATTAAAACACAGAAGGAATCATGATCAAAAATTACTTAGGAGTTCCCAAGGGTTGAACGGTCATCCAACAGTATATGGTTTTTATCGAACCTTAAAACACCAAAAAAGAATCGAATTTGAGAGAAGTGGCAGCATAAGAAACAAAAAACAAAGGTCGTAAACCCTGAGACCATTTTGCTATTGTAAGGGGTTTACATAAAATGGTCTTTATCAAAAAAATTCAAAGTTGAAAAATCGGTTTACAGAAAGGTCTTTCGGATGGTTATATGTTTTATTGAAACCAAGAAAGAAACAAAGATGAAAATATGTATTATTACCTTCAACATGCCTATTTGTTTTGATGATTCATTTCGTTAAAATATCCCCGAACAAGAATAATCCCATACCAGGATTTTAATAATTGCATTAACGGTATATTGTTACTTAGACGTTCAACTTTTTAATTAAGATTCGTTTTAGTGTTTCAAACAACGGTTATAAGTTTATAATTATAAAGTTTGATCGTTAAATATATAGAATCTTATTATCAAACATACCGATATGTTTTGATCAAGATTATTACTATTGTTAAAAATATCCCCAAACATTATCCTTACAACAACCCAGGATAAAAACCGCATTATCGCAATTGTCGACTTATCCGTACATTTTTAAAAATTAAGATTTTTTTGTGTTTTCAATAAAGCGGCTTATATAAACCGAAATAACTATATGGTTTAACGTTAAATAAGTAGAACTGCGGTATCCATCAACTTGTACATGCTGAGTTTGATCAAACATCATATTGTTAAAAATATCCTGAACAATACCAATTAATGCCCATGCCAGGATTTTAATAATTGAAAGGAATTTGTTACTTAGACGTTCACACTTTTTAATTAAGACGTTTTAGTGTTTCAACATCGGCTTTTGCCCTATAATATGTTTTATGTTAAATACAGGGAATCGAAATCAACCTTGTACATGGATAGTTTTGATCAAGATTCATTACTATTGTTTAAAATATCCTGAACATTGAAAAAAGCACATCCCAGGAAAATTGCATTATCGCGGATATTGTCGACTTATCCGTACATTTTTTAAAATTAAGATTCGTTTCGTGTTTCAATAGCGGTTTTATATAACTCCATTAACTATAGGTTGGACCGAAAACATAGAACGGGGTATCTTATCAACTTGTACATGCGATTTGTTTTGATAAGATTCAAACTATTTTAAAATATATTACCCGAAAAAGCAATTAATGCACACCCCGGATTTAACGATTTATTTTCATATTGTCGATTATCCGAATTTTAAAATTAAGATTGTTTATGTTTTAAAAAGCGGTTATATAACTATATAACTATAGGGTTTATGTTAAAACAGAAACTGCTTCTTATCAACTTGTACATGCCATTTGTTTTGATTTGATTCATTTCATTTTAAAATATATCCCCGACAATAGAAATTAATGCACATCCCAATATTTTAATGATTGATTATCGCGGTTTATTAATACTTATCCGGCAATTTTTAAAATTAAGATCCTAGGCAAAAAAAGCCATAATCCGATTTAACTAGATGGCTTTACCGTTTAATACTTGAATAACTACGGTATATTATTACCTTCAAACCTTTTTTTGACTGATTCATTTCAAGTTAAAATATTCCCCGATACAATAGAACATTAATGCAATCCCAGGATTTTTAAGATTGCATTATTTCGTTATATTGTCATTAGACGTTCATATTTTTCTAATTAAGTTTCGTTTTAGTTTAAAAAACGGTTATATGTTCATATAACTAGGTTTGACCGTTAAATACTAGTAGAACTGCGGTATATTATCAACTTGTACATGGATGTGTTTGATCAAGATTCATTAATTTATGTTAAAATACAACCATACACAGCAAAATGGACATCTCTAGGATTTTACGGATTGCTTTATTGCTGTATATTGTCTACTTGTACGTGCACACTTTCCAAATTCGATTCTTTTTGGTGTTTCAATGAATAGTCGATATAAGACCATATAATGCATGGATTGACCGTTCAATACTTGTAGAACTACGGTTATTATTAACTTCAACATGCTCATTTGTTTTGATCATGATTCATTTCTATTGTTTTAATATATCCTCCAATACAATAGCAATTAATGCACATCCCAGGAGTTTAATAATTGCATTATCGCGGTATTTTGTCTACTTATCCGTGCACACTTTTCTAATTAAGTTTTTTAGTGTATCAATGAACGGGCTCATATAAGCCGATATAACTATATGGCTTTGGATTGTTAAATACTTCGAAGAACTGCGGTTATTATTAACTTCAACATGCCTATTTGTTTTCGATCATGATTCATTTCTATTGTTAAATATATCCCTGATACAATAGCACATTAATGCACATCCCAGAATTTTAATGATTGATTATCGCGTTATTTTGTCTACTTATCCGTGAATTTTTAAATTAAGATTCGTTTCTAGTGTTTTAATAAAACGGCTATTAAGCCGATATAACTATTATGGCTTGACCGATAAATATCTGAAGAACTAAGTTATATTATTACCTCAATATGCCTATTTGTTTTGATCATGATTCATTTTATTGTTAAAATATGTCCCGATACAATAGCACATTAATACCCATACCAGGATTTTAATATTTGCATTATTGCGGTATTTTGTCTTCTTAGACGTTCACACTTTTTAAATTAAGTTTCGTTTCTAGTGTTTCAATAAAACGGCTTATATAAGCGGATTTAACTAGATGGCTTGACCGTTAAATACTTTTTGTAACTACGGTATATTATTACCTTCAACATGCCTATTTGTTTTGATCATGATTAATTTCTATTGTTAAAATATATCCCCATACAATAGCACATTAATGCACATCCGAGAATTTTAATAATTGCATTATCGCGGTAAATTGTCTACGTATCCGTGCACATTTTTTAAAATTAAGATTCATTTCTAGTGTTTCAATAAAACGGCTTATATAAGCCGATATAACTATATGGCTTGACCGGTAAATATCTGAAGAACTAAGGTTTATTATTACCTTCAACATGCCTATTTGTTTTGATCATGATTCATTTCTATTGTTAAAATATATCCCCGATACAATAGCACATTGATGCATATCTAACGATTTTAATTATCGCTATTATCGCGGTATATTGTCTACTTATCCGTTCACACTTTTTTAATTAAGATTCGTTTCTAGTGTTTCAACTACAACGGCTTATAAAAGCCCATATATTTATAAAGCTTGATAGTTCAATACTAGTAGAACTGCGGTATATTATCAATTAATACATGCCGATTTGTTTTGATCAAGATTCATTACTATTGTTAAAATATATCCCCCGATACAATAGCACATTAATGCACATCCCAGGATTTTAATAATTGCATTATCGCGGTATATTGTCTACTTTTCCGTGCACATTTTTTTAAAATCAAGATTCGTTTCCAGTGTTTCAATAAAGCGGCTTATATAAGCCGATATAACTATATGGCTTGACCGTTAAATACTTGTAGAACTGCGGTATATTATCAACTTGTACATGCCGATTTGTTTTGATCAAGATTCATTACTATTGTTTAAATATATCCCCCGATACAATAGCACATTAATGCACATCCCAGGATTTTAATAATTGCATTATCGCGGTATATTGTCTACTTATCCGTGCACATTTTTTTAATTAAGATTCGTTTCGTAGTTTCCAATAAAGGGCTTATTAAGCTGATATAACTATATGGCTTGACCGTTAAATACTTTTAAAACTGCAGAAAATTATTACCTTCAACATGCCTTATTTGTTTTTATCATGATTCATTTCTATTGTTAAAATATATCCACCGATACAATAACATTAATGCACATCCCAGAATTATAATAATTGCTATTATCGCGGTATATTGTCTCACTTTATCTGTGCACATTTTTTAAATTAAGATTCGTTTCTAGTGTTTCAATAAAACGGCTTATATAAGCCCATATAACTATATGGCTTGACCGTTAAATATCTGAAGAACTAAGGTTTATTATTACCTTCAACATGCCTATTTGTTTTGATCATGATTCATTTCTATTTTTTAAAATATCCTCCGATACAATAGCACATTACAGCACATCCCAGGATTTTAATGATTGTATTATCGCGGTATATTGTCGACTTATCGGTGCACACTTTTTCAAATTCGATTCTATTTTGGTGTTTCAATGAAGTGCTCGATATAAGCCCATATAACTGTATGGATTGACCGTTCAATACTTTGAACTGCGGTGTATTATCAACGTGTACATGCCAATTTGTTTTGATCAAGATTCATATCCGTTGTTAAAATATATCCTCCAATACAATAGCACATAAATGAACATCTCAGGATTTTACGGATTGCTTTATTGCTGTATATTGTCCTACTTGTACTGCACACTAGTTTCAAATTTGATTATATTTTTGGTGTTTTAATGAAACGCTCTGATATAAGCTCCATATAACTATATGGTTTGACCGTTAAATACTAGTAGAACTGCGGTATATTATCAACTTGTACATGCTGATTTGTTTTGATCAAGATTCATTATATTGTTATAATACATCTCCTGATACAATAGCACATTAATGCACATCCTAGGTTTTAATAATTGCATTATCGCGGTATTTTTGTCTACTTATCCGTGCACTTTTTAATTAAGATTCGTTCTAGTGGTTTTAAAAACAGCTTATATAGCATATAACTATGTAAACCGACCGTTAAATACTAGTAGAACTGCGGTATCCTATCAACTTGGCGTACCGATTTGTTTTGATCAAGATTCATATCTGTTGTTAAAATATATCCTCTGATACAATAACACATAAATGAACATCTCAAGTTTTACGGATTGCTTTATTGCTGTATATTGTCTACTTGCACGTACACTAGTTTCAAATTGGATTCTATTTTGGTGTTTTAATGAAACACTCCCGATATAAGCCCATATAACTATAAAGCCGACCGATAAATACTAAATAGAACTGCAGTATATTATCAACGCCAATGCCGATTTGTTTTGATCAAGATGCAATTGTTTTTATCATGATTCATTTCTTTTGAAATATATCCACCGATACAATAGCACATTAATGCACATCCCAGAATTATAATAATTGCATTATCGCGGTATATTGTCTACTTATCCGTGCTGTTTTTTTTTAGAATTAAGATTCGTTCCTGGTGAAACACCAATCGACAGCATATATAAGCCGATATAACTATAATAGCTTGACCGTTAAATATCGAAGAACTGAAGGGTTTATTATTACCTTAAACACCCTATTTGTTTTGATCATGATTCATTTCTATTGTTTTAAAATATCCTCGATACAATAGCACATTAATACATCCAAGTTTTAATGATTGTGTGTAACGGTATATTGTCTACTTGTCAGTGCACACTTCTTTCAAATTCCATTCCATTTGGTGTTTTGCAATGAAGTGCTCATTATAAAACCTTATTACTGTATGGATTGACCGTTCAATACTTCTAGAACTGCGGTGTATTGTATCAACTTACATGCCAATTTGTTTTGATCAAGATTCATGTCCGTTGTTAAAATATGTCCTAAAATGCAATAGCACATAAATGAACATCTCAGAGTTTTACGGATTGCTTTATTGTATATTGTCTACTTGTGCGTGCACACTAGTTTCAAATTCCGATTCTATTTTGGTGTTTTAATGAAACGCTCGATATAAGCCCATATAAAAATATGACGACCGTTAAACTAGTAAACTGCGGTATATTATCAACTTGTACATGCCGATTTGTTTTGATCAAGATTCATTACTATTGTTATAATACATCTCCCCGATACAATAGCACGTGTTTGTCAGGATTTTAATTATTGCATTATCGCGGTATATTGTCTACTTATCCGTGCACACTTTTTTTAATTAAGATTCGTTTCTAGTGTTTTAATAAAACGAAAACATATAAGCCCATATAACTATGTAAACGACCGTTAAATACTAGTAGAACTGCAGTATCTATCCAACTTGTACATACCGATTTGTTTGATCAAGATTCATAACTATTGTTAAAAATATATCCCCGATACAATAACACATTAATGCATCCCAGGATTTTAATAATTGCATTATCGCAGTATATACTTGATCGACATCGTGCACATATTTTTAAAATTAGATTCGTTTCCAGTGTTTCAATAAAGCGGTATATAAGCCGATATAACTTCCATAGCTTGACCGTTAAATACTAGTAGAACTGCGGTATCTTATCAACTTGTACATACCGATTTGTTTGATCAAAGATTCATAACTATTGTTAAACTATATCTCCCCGATACAATAGCACATTAGCTGCATCCCCAGTTTTAATGATTGCATTATCGCGGTATATTGTCTTCTTATCCGTGCACACTTTTTTTAGTTAAGATTCATCATCTAGTGTTTCCAATAAAACTGACTTATATAAGCCCATATAATTATATGGCTTGACCGTTAAATACTAGTAGTTTGCGGTATATTATTAACTTGTACATACCACGATTTGTTTGATCCAAGATTCTTAACTATTGTTAAAATATATCCTCGATACAATAGCACATTAATGCACATCCCAGTTTTAATGATTGCATATCGCGGTATATTGTCTCCTGCTTATCCGTGCACTTTTTAGGTAAGATTCGTTTCTGAGTGTTTTAATAAACGACATATAAGCCCATATAACTATATGGCTTGACCATTCAAATACTAGTAGAACTGCGGTATATTATCAACCTTTTGATTTGTTTTGATCAAAGGTTTATATCTATTTATTAAAATACTCCTCTGATGCAATAACACATAAATGAACATCTCAGGATTTTACGGATTGCTTTATTGCTGTATACAGTCTACTTGTACGTGCACACTGGTTTTCAAATTGAATTCTATTTGGTGTTTTATTAAAACAATGCAGCCCATATATAACTATATGGCTTGACAGAAATAAATACTAGTAGAACTGCGGTATATTATCAACATAAATGCCGGTTGTTTTGTTCAAGATGCATTACTATTGTTAAAATATATCCCCGATACAATAGCACATTAATGCACATTCAGGGTTTTAATAGTGCATTATCGTATATTATACTGCCAGACGTTAACACTTTTTGATAGATTCGTTTCTGGTGTTTCCAATGAGAGCGACTTATATAAGCCATATAATTATGTGGCTTGACCGTTAAATACTATAGTAGAACACGTTATCTTGTAGCTTTGTACATGCCGATTTTGGTCGAGATTCGTAACTGTATTCAAATATATCCCCGATACAATGGCACATTGTAATGCATCCAAGTTTGTAATTGCATTATCGCGGTATATGGTCGACTTATCCGTGCACATTTTTAAATTAAAATTCCGTTTCCAGTGTTTCAATAAAGCGGCTTATATAAGCCGATATAACTATAAACTTGGCCATTAAAATACTAGTAGAACTGCGGTATCTTATCAACTTGGCACATGCCGATTTATTTTGATCAAGATTCATAACTATTGTTAAAATATATCCCCCGATGCAATAGCACATTAATGCACATCCCAGAGTTTCCAACGATTTGAAATTAACGTTATATTGTCTATGGGCGATTTCATTTATTTAATTAAGTTTCGTTTCTCCGTACTTTCAATAAAACAGCTTATAAGCCCATATAACTATATGGCTTGACCGTTAAATACC
Source organism: Lamproptera curius (assembly GCA_029286875.1). Classification (NCBI taxonomy): domain Eukaryota; kingdom Metazoa; phylum Arthropoda; class Insecta; order Lepidoptera; family Papilionidae; genus Lamproptera; species Lamproptera curius. The sequence continues at coordinate 7,740 of JAGSMT010001549.1, forward strand.
TAGTAGAACTGTAGTATATTTTCAATTTGTACGTACCGATTTGTTTGATCAAGATTCAATACTGTGTTAAATATCACAGTACAATGCACATTAATGCACATCCCACGATTTTAATTATTGCATTATCGCCCAGGTCTTGTCTACTTATCCGTACAAACTTTTATTAATTCGAATGCATTCTAGTGTTTTTCGATAAAATGAAACATAGAAGCCGATATATTTGTTAGCTTCGTGTTTAAATGCTTGAAGAACTACTATATATTTATTACCTTCTTAATGCCTATTTGTTTTGATAACAACGTTCATTTCTATTGTTAAAATATATCCTGATACAATGGCATTGTTGCACATCCAAGTTTTAATAATTGCATTATCATATTATATTGTCTACTTATCCATTTTTAATTTAGATTCGTTTCTAGTGTTTCAATAAAACGGCTTATATAATGATTTAACTTCTAGATAGCTTGACCGTTAAATTCTTTAATAACTTTCTGATATATTATTACCTTCAACATGCCTATTTGTTTGAATCGTGATTCATTTCTATTGTTAAAATATATCCCCCGATACAATAGCACATTAATACCATACCAGGATTTTTAATAATTTGCATTGATGCGGTATATTGTCTATGAACGTTCACTTTTTAATTAGATTTAGAACGAAAGTGTTTCCAATACAACGACATAAGCTCATATATTTATAAAAGCTTGATGGTTCAATACTAGTAGTACTGCGGTATATTATCAACTTGTACATGCCGATATGTTTTTGATCAAGATTCATTACTATTGATTAAAATATATCCACGATACATTAGCACATTAGTACATCCCAGGATAATAATAATTGCATTATCGCGATTATATTGTCGACTTATCCATTGCGCATTTTAAAATTAAGATTCGTTTCAGTGTTTCAATAAAGCGGCTTATATAAGCGATATAACTATATGTAAACGACCGTTAAATACTAGTGAAGTCTGCTGCTTCTGGTTAAAAATATATCCCCGATACAATGGCATATTAATGCATCCCGGGATTTTTAATGATTGCATTATCGCGGTATATTGTCAACTTATCCGTGCACACTTTTTAATTAAGATTCTTTCTAGTATTTCAATAAGCAACCCATATAAGCCGATATATTGATTTAACCTTCATTAAATACGTGTAAAACTGCGGTGTTACCTTCAACACCTATTTTGTTTTATCATGATTCATTTATTGTTTAAATATATCCAACGATACAATAGCACAATAGTACATCCCAGAATTTTAACCATTGCATTATAACAGTATATCATCTACTTATACGATACATTTTTTTAATTAAGATTCGTTTCTGTTGTTCAATAAAACGAAAACATATAAGCCGATATAACTATATGGCTTGACCGTTAAATATCTGAAGAACTAAGGTTTATTATTACCTTCTTGTGCCTATTTGTTTTGATCATGATTCATTTCTATTTGTTTTTCAAAATATCCTCGATACAATAGCACATTAATACACATCCCAGGATTATAATGATTGTATTATCGCAGTATATTGTCTACTTATCGGTGCACGCTGCCAAATTTCGATTCTATTTTGGTGTTTCAATGAAATTACTCGATATAAAGCCCATATAACTGTATGGATTGACCGTTCAATACTTCTAGAACTGCGATTGTATTATCAACAGCACATGCCAGTTTGTTTTGATCAAGATTCATATCCGTTGTTAAATTATATTCTCCGATACAATAGCACATAAATGAACATCTCAAGTTTTACAGTTGCTTTATTGCTGTATATTGTCTACTTGTGCGTGCACACTGGTTTCAAATTCGTTATTTTGGTGTTTATTAAGGAACGCTCGATATAAGCCCATATAAAAATAGCTTGACCGTTAAATACTAGTAGAACTGCGGTATATTATCAACTTGTACATGCCGATTTATTTTGATCAAAGATTCATTTACTATTGTTATAATACATCTCTCGATACAATAGCACATTAATACACATTCCAAGATTTTAATGATTGCATTATCGCGGTATATTGTCTACTTAGACGTTCATACTTTTTTTTATTAAGATTCGTTTCTAGTGTTTCAATAAAACAGCTTATATAAGCCCATATAATTATATGGCTAAACCGTTAAAATACTAAGTAGATCTGCATTATCTTATCAACATACATACCGATTTGTTGATCAAGATTCATAACTATTATTTAGAAATATATCCCCCGATACAATAGCATTAATGCACATCCAAGTTTTAGTAGTACGTTATCGCAGTATATAGTCGACAGCCATGCATTTTTAAAATTAAATTCGTTTCCAGTGTTTGCAATAAAGCGAAGCATATAAGCCGATATAACTATAAGCTTGACCATTAAATACTAGTAGAACTGCGGTATCATATCAACATACATGCCAGTTGTTTGATCCAAGATTCATAACTATTGTTAAAATATATCCCCGATACAATAGCACATTAGCACATCCAGGATTTTAATGATTGCATTATTTTTGAACATATTGTCTACTTAGACGTTCACATTTTGTTAATTAAGTATCGTTTCTAGTATTTTCAAAAAACGGCTTATATAAGCCCTTTAACTATGTAAACCGACCGTTAAATACTAGTAGAACTATGGTATGTTTTCAATTTGTACATGCCGATTTGTTTTGATCAGATTCAATACTATTGTCTGTCCTCCGATACAATAACACATTAATACATCCCACGATTTTAATTATTGCGACATCATGAACCTTGTGTTCTTATCCGTAAACACTTTTATTAATTCAGATACGTTTTCTAGTGTTTCAGTAAAATGGCTTATAGAAGCCGATATATTTATTGCTTGACCGTTCATCTTGAAGCACTGCAGTATATTACTACCTTCAACATGCCTATTTGTTTTGATAATGATTCATTTCTATTATTAAATATATCCCCGATACAATAGCACATTATTGCATCCCAGGATTTTAATAATTGCATTATCGCGGTATATTATCTACTTATCCGTGCACACTTTTTAATTAGATTCGTTTCTAATTTCAATAAAACGGCTTATATGTGGATTTAACAAGATGGCTTGACCGTTAAATACTTTGTAACTACGGTATATTATTACCTTCAACATGCCTATTTGTTTTTAGATCGTGATTCATTTCTATTATTTAAATATATATTCTGATACAATAGCACATTAATAACCAAGTTTAACAATTGCATTGATGCGGTATATTGTCTACTTAGACGTTCACACTTTTTTAATTAAGATTCGTTTCTAGTGTTTCAATACAACGGCTTATATGACTCCATATGTTTATAAAACTTGATAGTTCAATGCCCCAAATAGAACTGCAGTTATGTATTATCAACTTGTACATGCCGATATGTTTTGATCAAGATTCATTACTATTGTTAAAATATATCCCCCCGATACATTAACACATTATTACACATCCAGGATATTAATAATTGCATTATCGCGGTATATTGTCGACTTATCCGTGCACATTTTTTAAAATTGAATTCGTTTCCAGTGTTTCAATAAAGCGAAAACATATAACTCCACATAACTATGGCTTGACCGTTAAATACTAGTAGAACTGCGGTATCTTATCCGCTTGTTCATGCCGATTTGTTTTGATCAAAGATTCATTACTATTGTTTAAATATATCCTCCGATACAATAGCACATTAATGCATCTAGGATTTTAATAATTGCGTTATCGCGGTATATTGTAGACTTATCCGTGCACATTTTAAAAATTAAAGATTTGTTTCAGTGTTTCAATAAAGCGGCTTATAAGCCGGTAACTATAATAAACTGACCGTTAAATACTAGTAGAACTGGGTATCCTATCAACTTGGCACATGCCGATTTGTTTCGATCAAGATTCACTATTGTTAAAATGTCCCCGATACAATAGCATATTAATGCATCCCTGGATTTTATGATTGCATTATCGCGTTATATTGTCCAACTTATCCGTGCACACTTTTTGATTCAGATTCGTTTCTAGTATTTCAATAAAACGGCTTATATAAGCCGTATAATGATTTAGCTTAACCATTAAATACGTGTAAAACTGCAGAAAGGTATTACCTTCAACATGCCTGTTGTTTTATCCTTTGATTCCATTTCTATTGTTAAAATATATCCACCGATACAATAACGCATTAATGCACATCCAAATTTTAATAATTGCATTGTGCGGTATATTGTCTACTTATCCGTGCACATTTTTTAGTGAATTCGTTTCTGATGTTTCAATAAAACGGCTTATATAAGCCGATATAACTATAACCTGACCGTTAAATATCTGAAGAACTAAGGTTTATTATTACCTTCCAACATGCCTAAACTGACTTTGATCATGATTCATTTCTATTGTTTTAAAATATCCTCCGATACAATGGCACATTAATGCACATCCCAAGTTTTTAATGATTGTATTGTCGCATTATGTGTCTATATCGGTGCACTAACCAAATTCGATTCTATTTTGGTGTTTCAATAGGTGCTCGATATAAGCCCATATAACTGTATGGATTGACGTTCAATACTTCTAGAACTGCAGTGTATTATCAACATACATGCCACTTTGTTTTGATCAAGATTCATATCCGTTGTTAGGAGTGCTGTCCTCTGATACAATAACATAAATGAACATCTCAAGTTTTACGGATTTAGCTTTATTGCTGTATACAGTCTACTTGTACGTGCACACTAGTTTCAAATTGAATTCTATTTTGAATTGTTTTAATGGGCTTGTCGATATAAGCCCTTATAACTATAGCAAGTGACCGATAAATACTAGTAGAACTGCAGTATATTTATCAACTTGTAAATGCCGAATTTGTTTTGATCAAGATGCATTACTATTGTTCAAAAATATGTCCCCGATACAACATTAATGCACATTCCAGTTTTTAATAATTTGCATTATCGCGGTATATTGTCTCGCCAGACGTTAACACTTTTTATTAAGATTCGTTTCTGGTGTTTCAATAAAACGACATAAGCCCATATAATTATGGCTTGACCGTTAAATACTAGTAGAACTGCGGTATCTTGTCAACTTGTACATACGATTTGTTTTTGATCAAGATTCATGTAACTATTGTTAAAATATATCCCCGATACAATAGCACATTAATACACATCCAGAGTTTTAATAGTACATTATCGCAGTATATATCGACTTATCCGTGCACATTTTTAAAATTAAAAATTCGTTTCCAGTGTTTCAATGACGGCTTATATAAACCGATATAACTATAATAAACTTGACCGTTAAATACTAGTAGAACTGGAAATTTATCTTATCGGCTTTGTACATGCCGATTTGTTTTGATCAAGATTCATAACTATTGTTAAAATATCCCCCCGATACAATAGCACATTAATAATGCACATCCCAGGTTTTAGTTGCATTATTTCGTTATATTGTCTATAGACAGTTCACATTTATTTGTTAAGTTTCGTTCCTGATATTTCAATAAAACGGCTTATATAAGCCCGCATAACTATGGCTTGACCGTTAAATACTGATAGAACTGTGGTATATTTCAATTGTAATGCGATTTGTTTTTGATCAAGATTCAATACTATTGTTGAAAATATATCCCCATTACAACTAGCACATTAATGCACATCCCACGATTTTAATTATTGCATTATCGCGGAATATTGTCTACTTATCCGTACAAACTTTTATTAATTCAGATACGTTTCTAGTGTTTCAGTAAAATGAAACATAAAGCCGATATATTTATTTGGCTTACGACCGTTAAATACTTGAAGAACTGCTATATTGAAAGTACCTTCAACTTGTGCCTATTTGTTTGATAACAGTTGTTTCTATTGTTGAATATATCCCCGATACAATAGCACATTATTACATCCCAGGTTTTAATAATTGCATTATCGCGGTATATTGTTATCCACATATCCGTGCACACACTTTTTTAATTTAGATTCATTTCCTGGTGTTTCAATGAGCAACATATAAGCGGATTTACATGGGTAAGCTTGACCGTTCGTTAACTATGCTACAGTATATTATTACCTTCAACATGCCCTATTTGTTTAGATCGTGATTCATTTTCTATTTCAAATATATCCCCGATACAATAGCACATTATACCCATACCAGGATTTTAATAATTGCATTGATAGGTATATTGTCTACTTAACCAGACGTTCACACTTTTAGTGGATTCTGTTTCTAGTGTTTCAATACAACGGCGCCACAGCTCATATGTTATAAAACTTGATAGTTTCAATACTAGTAGTACTGCGGTATATTATCCAACTTGTACATGCCACGTATGTTTGATCCAAATTCATTACTATTGTTAAAATATATCCCCGATACATTAGCACGATATTACATCAGGATAATAATAATTGCATTATCTTGTTATATTGTCGACTTATCCGATACATTTTAAAATTAAGATTCGTTTCCAGTGTTTCCAATAAAGCGGCTTATATAAATAAATGCTGCTTCTGTTGACCGTTGAGCCTACGTAGAACTACGGTATCCTATCAAAACAACACATGCCGATTAGTTTCGATCAAGATTCGCAACTATTGTTAAAAATATATCCCCCAGTACAATAGCATATTAATGCACATCCCAGGATTTTAATGATTGCATTATCGGTATGTCAACTTATCCAAGTACACTTTTTAGTTAAGGTTCGTTTTTCTAGTATTTCAATAAAACGGCTTATAAGCCGATATATTTAGCTTAATAACAAATTAAATACGTGCCAAAACTACCGGAAAATTATTACCTTCAACATGCCTATTTGTTTTATCATGATTCATTTCTGTTAAATATATCCAACGATACAATAACACAATAATGCACATCCAAATTTTGTCAATTGCATTATCATGTTGTGTCGTCTCTACTTATACACATTTTTTAATTAGATTCGTTCTGGTGTTTCAAATAAAACTGGCTTATATAAATACCGATATAACTATGTAAAACTGACCGTTAAATATCTGAAGAACTAGGTTTTGTATTACCTTCAACATTACTGTTTGTTTTTGATCACTTGGTTCCATTTCTATTGTTTCCGTATCATAGATACATTAATGCATCCCAGGATTATAATGATTGTATTATCATGATATATTGTCTACTTATCGGTGCACACTTCTTTCAAATTCGATTCTATTTTGGTGTTTCAATGAAGTGCTCGATATAAGCCCATATAACTGTATGGATTGACCCGTTCAATACTTCCCTGGGAGGAACGCGGTGTATTATCAACTTATTACCAATTTGTTTTGATCAAGATTGCATATCCGTTGTTAGATTTCCTGTTCTCGATACAATAGCACATAAATGAACATCTCAGGATTTTGCAGTTATTTATTGCTGTATATTGTCTACTTGTACGTGCACTGGTTTCAAATTCGATCCCTATTTTGTTGTTTGTGGAAACGCTCGATATAAGCCCTTATAAAAATGGCTTGGCCGTTAATACTAGTAGAACTGCGGTATATTTATCCCAACTTGTACATGCCAGTTGTTTGATCAAGATTCATTACTATTGTTATATTACATCTCGATACAGTAGCACATTAATACGTTCCAGAAGTTTATAATTGCATTATCGCGGTATATTCCGTCTGCGCCAGACGTTAACACTTTTATTAAAATTCGTTTCCTGATGAACTTTCCAATAAAACGACTTATATAAATACATAATTATATGGCTTGACCGTTAAATACTAGTAGATCTGCGGTATCTTATCAACAGCCATTTTCCAGGTTGTTTGATCAAGATTTACGCTTCATTGTTCGTATACATTACAATAGCACGATGGTGCATCAAGTTTAGTAATTTTACATTATCGCAGTATAGTAAACTTATCCGTACATTTTAAAATTAAATTCGTTTCCAGTGTTTCAAATAAAGCTGGCTTATATAAGCCGATATAACTATATAAACTTGACCGTTAAATGCCGTAGAACTGCGGTATCTTATCAACTTGTACATGCCGATTTGTTTTGATCAAAGATTCATAACTAACTATTGTTAAAAATATATCCCCGATACAATAGCATTAATGCACATCCCAGGATTTTAATGATTTGCATTGTTCGTTATATTGTCTACTTAGACGTTCACATTTATTTAATTAAGTATCGTTTCTAGTATTTCAAAAAACGACATAGCCCTTATAACTATGTAAACCCGACAGAACAAATACTAGTAGAACTGGTATATTTTCAATTTGTACATACCGATTTGTTTTTGATCAAGATTCAATACTATTGTTAAATATCCTCCGATACAATAGCACATTAATACACATCCCACGATTTTAATTATTGCATTATCGCGGAATATTGTCTACTTATCCGTAAACACTTTTATTAATTCAGATACGTTTCTAGTGTTTCAGTAAATGGCCCAAAACCGATATATTTATTTAGCTTGACCGTTAAATGCCCAGGCTTTTGCGGTACATATTACTACCTTCAACATGCCTATTATTTGTTTTGATAATGATTCATTTCTATTGATAAAATATATCCCCGATACAATAGCACATTGTTGCACATCCCAGGATTTTAATATTTGCATTATCATGTTGTCTACTTATCCGTACACACACTTTTTAATTTAGATTCGTTTCTAGTGTTTCAATAAAACGGCTTATATAAGCGGATTTAACTAGATGGCTTGACATTAAATACTTTTAATAACTACGGTATATTATTACCTTCAACATGCCTATTTGTTTAGATCGTGAGATTCATTTCTATTGTTAAAATATATCTGATACAATAGCACATTAATAACCATACCAAGTTTTAATAATTGCATTGATGCGGTATATTGTCTATAGACATTCCACACTTTTTAATTAAGATTCGTTTCTAGTGTTTAATGCAACGGCTTATATAAGCTCATATATTTATAAAACGATGATAGTTCAATACTAGTAGAACTGCGGTATATTATCAACTTGTACGTACCGATATGTTTTGATCAAGATTCATTACCTTGTTAAAATATATCCCCGATACATTCGGCATTAATGCATCGGGATATTAATAATTGCATTATCGCGGTATATTGTCGACTTATCCGTGCATTTTTTAGAATTAAGATTCGTTTCAGTGTTTCAATAAACGGCTTATAACTCCATAACTATAAACGACGTAAATACTAAGTAGAACTGCGGTATCTTATCAACTTATTGCCGATTTGTTTTTGATCAAGATTCATTACTATTGTTTAAATATATCCTCCGATACAATAGCATTAATGCATCAAGTTTTAATAATTGCGTTATCGCGGTATATTATGTAGACTTATCCGTGCATTTTTTAAAATTAAGATTTGTTTTCCAGTGTTTCAATAAAGCGGCTTATATAAGCCGATATAACTATAAACGACCGTTAAATATAGTAGAACTGCGGTGTCTATCAACTTGTACATGCCGATTTGTTTCAGATCAAGATTCATAACTATTGTTAAAATATGTCCCCGATACAATAGCATGATAATGCACATCAGGATTTTATGATTGCATTATCGCGGTATATTGTCAACAACCATTGCACACTTTTTAGTTAAGATTCGTTTCTAGTATTTCAACCGACAACATATAAGCCGATAGTGATTGGCTTAACCGTTAAATACATTATGCAAAACTGCAGAAATTATTACCTTCAACATGCCTGTTTGTTTTTGTCACAGTTCATTTCTATTGTTAGAATATATCCCACCGATACAATAGCATTAATGCATCCAAATTTTAATAATTGCATTATTGCGGTATATTGTCTACTTATCCGTGCACATTTTTAAATTAAGATTCGTTTCTAGTGTTTCAATAAAACAGCTTATATAAGCCGATATAACTTCTGTAAGCGACCGTTAAATATCTGAAGAACTAAGGTTTATTGTGCCTTCAACATGCCTATTTGTTTTGATCATGATTCATTTCTATTGTTTTAAATATCCTCGATACAATAGCACATTAATGCACATCCCAGGATTTTATTGGTGTATTATCGCGATATATTGTCTACTTATCGGTGCACTTCTTTCAAATTCGATTCTGTTTGGTGTTTCAATGCAAGTGCTCATTATAAGCCCATATAACTGTAATGGATTGACCATTCAATACTTCTAGAACTGCGGTGTATTATCAGCTTGTACATGCCACTTTGTTTTGATCAAGATTCATATCCGTTGTTAAATTATATCCTCTGATACACAATAACACATAAATGAACATCAGGATTTTACGGATTGCTTTGTTGCTGTATACAGTCTACTTGTACGTGCACACTAGTTTCCAAATTGAATTCTTTTGGTGTTTAATGGAAACGCTCTCATTAAGCCCATATAACTATGGCTTGACCGATAAATACTAGTGGAACTGCGGTATATTATCAACCCTTAAATGCCGATTTGTTTTGATCAAGATGCATTACTATTGTTAAAATACCTCACCCCGATACAATAACACATTAATGCACATTCCAGGGTTTTTGTGTTTGCATTATCGCGGTATATTGTCTACTTAGACGTTAACACTTTTTTAATAAGATTCGTTTCTAGTGTTTCAATAAAACGACTTATATAAGCCCATATAATTATGTGACCGTTAAATACTAGTAGAACTGCGGTATCTTATCGCTTCTTGCATGCCAGTTGTTTGATCAAGATTCACATAACTGTTATTGAAATATATCCCGATACAATAGCACATTAATGCATCCAGGATTTTAATAATTTGCATTATCGCAGTATATAGTCGACTTATCCGTGCACATTTTTAAAATTAAAATTCGTTTCAGTGTTTCAATAAAGCAACATATGAAAGCCGATATAACTATAGCTTGACCGTTAAATACTATTAGAACTTCACGACATCTTATCAGCTTATTACATGCAGGAATTTGTTTTGATCAAGATTCATAACTATTGATGAATATATCCCCGATACAATAGCACATTAATGCATCAGGATTTAATGATTGCATTATTTCGTTATATTGTCTGCATAGACGTTCATTTTATTTAATTAAGTTTCGTTTCTAGTATTTCAATAAAACAGCTTATATAAGCCCATATAACTATAACTTGACCGTTAAATACTATAGTAGAACTGTGGTATATTTTTCAATTTTGTACATGCCGATTTGTTTGATCCAAGATTCAATACTATTATTAAAATACATCTGATACATTGTGATAATGCACATCCCACAGAGTTTTAATTATTGCATTATCGCAGATATTGTCTACTTATCCGTGCAAACTTTTATTATTAATTCAGATACGTTTCCTAGTGTTTCAGTAAACATAGAGCCGATATATTTATTGGCTTGACCGTTAAATACTTGAAGAACTGCTATATATTATTACCTTCAACATGCCTATTTGTTTTGATAACGATTCATTTCTATTGTTAAAATATGTCCCCCGATACAATAGCACATTGTGCATCCCAGGATTTTTAATAATTGCATTGTCATGATTATGTGTCTACTTATCCGTGCACACTTTTGAATTAGATTCTCGTTTCTAGTGTTTCCAATAAAACGGCTTATAACAATGATTTAACTAGATGGCTTGACCATTAAATTCTTTAACCTTTACAGTATATTATTACCTTCAACATGCCTATTTGTTTAGATCGTGATTCATTTCTATTGTTAAAATATATCCCCGATACAATAGCACATTAATACCCATACCAGGTTTTAATAATTGCATTGATGCGGTATGTTGTCTACTTAGACGTTTCACACTTTTTTAATTAAGATTCGTTTCTAGTGTTTCAATGCAACTTGGCTTATATAAGCTCATATATTTATAAAAGCTTGATAGTTCAATACTAGTAGTACTGCGGTATATTATCAACTTGTACGTACCATTATGTTTTGATCAAGATTCATTTACTATTTAAATATATCCCCGATACATTAACACATTAATGCACATCCCAGGATATTAATAATTGCATTATCGCGGTATGTCCCGGCTTATCCGTGCACATTTAAAATTAAGATTCGTTTCGGAGTGTTTCAATAAAACTGACGCCATAAGCCGATATAACTATATAACTTGACCGTTAAATACTAGTAGAGACTGGGTATCCTATCAACATACATGCTGGGAGTTAACTGATCAAGATTCCATAACTATTGTTAAAATATATCCCCCATTGTGCCTTATTAATGCACATCCCAGGATTTTAATGATTTGCATTATAACGGTATATTGTCAACATCCGTACACACTTTTTTAGTTAAAGATTCGTTCCTAGTATTTCAATAAAACAGCTTATATAAGCCGATATATTGATTTGACTTAACCATTAAATACGTGTAAAACTGCAGAAAATTAGCTACCCCTTCCAACATACCCTATTTGTTTTATCATGATTCATTTCTATTGTTTAAATATATCCAACGATACAATAGCACAATAATGCACATCCCAGAATTTTAATAATTGCATTATCGCGGTATATCGTCTGCTTATACGTGCACATTTTTTTTAATTAAAGATTCGTTCTAGTGTTTCAATAAAGGCAGCTTATAAGCCGAAATTAAGTTCGTTCTGGTGTTTTCAATAAAACAGCTTATATAAGCCGATATAACTATAGCTTGACCGTTCATATCTGAAGAACTAAGGTTTATTATTACCTTCCAACATGCCTATTTGTTTTGATCATGATTCATTTCTATTTTTTAAATATCCTCCGATACAATAGCATTAGTACATCCAAGTTTTAATGATTGTATTATCGCAGTATATTGTCGACTTATCGGTGCACACTTCTTTCAAATTCGATTCTGTTTTGGTGTTTCAATGAAGTGCTCGATGCTTAAGCCCATATAACTATGGATTGACCTTCAATACTTCTAGAACTGCGGTGTATTATCAACGTGTACATGCAATTTGTTTTTGATCAAAGTTCATATCCGTTGTTAAAAATATATCCTCAATACAATAGCACATAAATGAACATCTCAAGTTTGGTTGCTTTGTTTTTGTATTGTCTACTTGTACGTACTAGTTTCAAATTTGATTACTTATATTTTAATTGTTTTAATGAAACGCTCGATATAAGCCCTTATAACTATGGCTTGACCGTTAAATACTAGTAGAACGCAGTATGTCTCCAACTTGTACATGCCGATTTGTTTTGATCAAGATTCATTACTATTGTTATAATACATCTCCCGATACAATAGCACATTAATGCACATCCTAAGTTTTAATAATTGCATTATCGCGGTATTTTTGTCTACTTATCCGTGCACTTTTTAATTAAGATTCGTTCTAGTGGTTTTAAAAACAGCTTATATAGCATATAACTATGTAAACCGACCGTTAAATACTAGTAGAACTGCGGTATCCTATCAACTTGGCGTACCGATTTGTTTTGATCAAGATTCATATCTGTTGTTAAAATATATCCTCTGATACAATAACACATAAATGAACATCTCAAGTTTTACGGATTGCTTTATTGCTGTATATTGTCTACTTGCACGTACACTAGTTTCAAATTGGATTCTATTTTGGTGTTTTAATGAAACACTCCCGATATAAGCCCATATAACTATAAAGCCGACCGATAAATACTAAATAGAACTGCAGTATATTATCAACGCCAATGCCGATTTGTTTTGATCAAGATGCAATTGTTTTTATCATGATTCATTTCTTTTGAAATATATCCACCGATACAATAGCACATTAATGCACATCCCAGAATTATAATAATTGCATTATCGCGGTATATTGTCTACTTATCCGTGCTGTTTTTTTTTAGAATTAAGATTCGTTCCTGGTGAAACACCAATCGACAGCATATATAAGCCGATATAACTATAATAGCTTGACCGTTAAATATCGAAGAACTGAAGGGTTTATTATTACCTTAAACACCCTATTTGTTTTGATCATGATTCATTTCTATTGTTTTAAAATATCCTCGATACAATAGCACATTAATACATCCAAGTTTTAATGATTGTGTGTAACGGTATATTGTCTACTTGTCAGTGCACACTTCTTTCAAATTCCATTCCATTTGGTGTTTTGCAATGAAGTGCTCATTATAAAACCTTATTACTGTATGGATTGACCGTTCAATACTTCTAGAACTGCGGTGTATTGTATCAACTTACATGCCAATTTGTTTTGATCAAGATTCATGTCCGTTGTTAAAATATGTCCTAAAATGCAATAGCACATAAATGAACATCTCAGAGTTTTACGGATTGCTTTATTGTATATTGTCTACTTGTGCGTGCACACTAGTTTCAAATTCCGATTCTATTTTGGTGTTTTAATGAAACGCTCGATATAAGCCCATATAAAAATATGACGACCGTTAAACTAGTAAACTGCGGTATATTATCAACTTGTACATGCCGATTTGTTTTGATCAAGATTCATTACTATTGTTATAATACATCTCCCCGATACAATAGCACGTGTTTGTCAGGATTTTAATAATTGCATTATCGCGGTATATTGTCTACTTATCCGTGCACACTTTTTTTAATTAAGATTCGTTTCTAGTGTTTTAATAAAACGAAAACATATAAGCCCATATAACTATGTAAACGACCGTTAAATACTAGTAGAACTGCAGTATCTATCCAACTTGTACATACCGATTTGTTTGATCAAGATTCATAACTATTGTTAAAAATATATCCCCGATACAATAACACATTAATGCATCCCAGGATTTTAATAATTGCATTATCGCAGTATATACTTGATCGACATCGTGCACATATTTTTAAAATTAGATTCGTTTCCAGTGTTTCAATAAAGCGGTATATAAGCCGATATAACTTCCATAGCTTGACCGTTAAATACTAGTAGAACTGCGGTATCTTATCAACTTGTACATACCGATTTGTTTGATCAAAGATTCATAACTATTGTTAAACTATATCTCCCCGATACAATAGCACATTAGCTGCATCCCCAGTTTTAATGATTGCATTATCGCGGTATATTGTCTTCTTATCCGTGCACACTTTTTTTAGTTAAGATTCATCATCTAGTGTTTCCAATAAAACTGACTTATATAAGCCCATATAATTATATGGCTTGACCGTTAAATACTAGTAGTTTGCGGTATATTATTAACTTGTACATACCACGATTTGTTTGATCCAAGATTCTTAACTATTGTTAAAATATATCCTCGATACAATAGCACATTAATGCACATCCCAGTTTTAATGATTGCATATCGCGGTATATTGTCTCCTGCTTATCCGTGCACTTTTTAGGTAAGATTCGTTTCTGAGTGTTTTAATAAACGACATATAAGCCCATATAACTATATGGCTTGACCATTCAAATACTAGTAGAACTGCGGTATATTATCAACCTTTTGATTTGTTTTGATCAAAGGTTTATATCTATTTATTAAAATACTCCTCTGATGCAATAACACATAAATGAACATCTCAGGATTTTACGGATTGCTTTATTGCTGTATACAGTCTACTTGTACGTGCACACTGGTTTTCAAATTGAATTCTATTTGGTGTTTTATTAAAACAATGCAGCCCATATATAACTATATGGCTTGACAGAAATAAATACTAGTAGAACTGCGGTATATTATCAACATAAATGCCGGTTGTTTTGTTCAAGATGCATTACTATTGTTAAAATATATCCCCGATACAATAGCACATTAATGCACATTCAGGGTTTTAATAGTGCATTATCGTATATTATACTGCCAGACGTTAACACTTTTTGATAGATTCGTTTCTGGTGTTTCCAATGAGAGCGACTTATATAAGCCATATAATTATGTGGCTTGACCGTTAAATACTATAGTAGAACACGTTATCTTGTAGCTTTGTACATGCCGATTTTGGTCGAGATTCGTAACTGTATTCAAATATATCCCCGATACAATGGCACATTGTAATGCATCCAAGTTTGTAATTGCATTATCGCGGTATATGGTCGACTTATCCGTGCACATTTTTAAATTAAAATTCCGTTTCCAGTGTTTCAATAAAGCGGCTTATATAAGCCGATATAACTATAAACTTGGCCATTAAAATACTAGTAGAACTGCGGTATCTTATCAACTTGGCACATGCCGATTTATTTTGATCAAGATTCATAACTATTGTTAAAATATATCCCCCGATGCAATAGCACATTAATGCACATCCCAGAGTTTCCAACGATTTGAAATTAACGTTATATTGTCTATGGGCGATTTCATTTATTTAATTAAGTTTCGTTTCTCCGTACTTTCAATAAAACAGCTTATAAGCCCATATAACTATATGGCTTGACCGTTAAATACCTAGTAGAACTGTAGTATATTTTCAATTTGTACGTACCGATTTGTTTGATCAAGATTCAATACTGTGTTAAATATCACAGTACAATGCACATTAATGCACATCCCACGATTTTAATTATTGCATTATCGCCCAGGTCTTGTCTACTTATCCGTACAAACTTTTATTAATTCGAATGCATTCTAGTGTTTTTCGATAAAATGAAACATAGAAGCCGATATATTTGTTAGCTTCGTGTTTAAATGCTTGAAGAACTACTATATATTTATTACCTTCTTAATGCCTATTTGTTTTGATAACAACGTTCATTTCTATTGTTAAAATATATCCTGATACAATGGCATTGTTGCACATCCAAGTTTTAATAATTGCATTATCATATTATATTGTCTACTTATCCATTTTTAATTTAGATTCGTTTCTAGTGTTTCAATAAAACGGCTTATATAATGATTTAACTTCTAGATAGCTTGACCGTTAAATTCTTTAATAACTTTCTGATATATTATTACCTTCAACATGCCTATTTGTTTGAATCGTGATTCATTTCTATTGTTAAAATATATCCCCCGATACAATAGCACATTAATACCATACCAGGATTTTTAATAATTTGCATTGATGCGGTATATTGTCTATGAACGTTCACTTTTTAATTAGATTTAGAACGAAAGTGTTTCCAATACAACGACATAAGCTCATATATTTATAAAAGCTTGATGGTTCAATACTAGTAGTACTGCGGTATATTATCAACTTGTACATGCCGATATGTTTTTGATCAAGATTCATTACTATTGATTAAAATATATCCACGATACATTAGCACATTAGTACATCCCAGGATAATAATAATTGCATTATCGCGATTATATTGTCGACTTATCCATTGCGCATTTTAAAATTAAGATTCGTTTCAGTGTTTCAATAAAGCGGCTTATATAAGCGATATAACTATATGTAAACGACCGTTAAATACTAGTGAAGTCTGCTGCTTCTGGTTAAAAATATATCCCCGATACAATGGCATATTAATGCATCCCGGGATTTTTAATGATTGCATTATCGCGGTATATTGTCAACTTATCCGTGCACACTTTTTAATTAAGATTCTTTCTAGTATTTCAATAAGCAACCCATATAAGCCGATATATTGATTTAACCTTCATTAAATACGTGTAAAACTGCGGTGTTACCTTCAACACCTATTTTGTTTTATCATGATTCATTTATTGTTTAAATATATCCAACGATACAATAGCACAATAGTACATCCCAGAATTTTAACCATTGCATTATAACAGTATATCATCTACTTATACGATACATTTTTTTAATTAAGATTCGTTTCTGTTGTTCAATAAAACGAAAACATATAAGCCGATATAACTATATGGCTTGACCGTTAAATATCTGAAGAACTAAGGTTTATTATTACCTTCTTGTGCCTATTTGTTTTGATCATGATTCATTTCTATTTGTTTTTCAAAATATCCTCGATACAATAGCACATTAATACACATCCCAGGATTATAATGATTGTATTATCGCAGTATATTGTCTACTTATCGGTGCACGCTGCCAAATTTCGATTCTATTTTGGTGTTTCAATGAAATTACTCGATATAAAGCCCATATAACTGTATGGATTGACCGTTCAATACTTCTAGAACTGCGATTGTATTATCAACAGCACATGCCAGTTTGTTTTGATCAAGATTCATATCCGTTGTTAAATTATATTCTCCGATACAATAGCACATAAATGAACATCTCAAGTTTTACAGTTGCTTTATTGCTGTATATTGTCTACTTGTGCGTGCACACTGGTTTCAAATTCGTTATTTTGGTGTTTATTAAGGAACGCTCGATATAAGCCCATATAAAAATAGCTTGACCGTTAAATACTAGTAGAACTGCGGTATATTATCAACTTGTACATGCCGATTTATTTTGATCAAAGATTCATTTACTATTGTTATAATACATCTCTCGATACAATAGCACATTAATACACATTCCAAGTTTTAATAATTGCATTATCGCGTTATATTGTCTACTTAGACGTTCACACTTTTTTTTATTAAGATTCGTTTCTAGTGTTTCAATAAAACGGCTTATATAAGCCCATATAATTATATGGCTTGACCGTTAAAATACTAAGTAGATCTGCATTATCTTATCAACATACATACCGATTTGTTGATCAAGATTCATAACTATTATTTAGAAATATATCCCCCGATACAATAGCATTAATGCACATCCAAGTTTTAGTAGTACGTTATCGCAGTATATAGTCGACAGCCATGCATTTTTAAAATTAAATTCGTTTCCAGTGTTTGCAATAAAGCGAAGCATATAAGCCGATATAACTATAAGCTTGACCATTAAATACTAGTAGAACTGCGGTATCATATCAACATACATGCCAGTTGTTTGATCCAAGATTCATAACTATTGTTAAAATATATCCCCGATACAATAGCACATTAGCACATCCAGGATTTTAATGATTGCATTATTTTTGAACATATTGTCTACTTAGACGTTCACATTTTGTTAATTAAGTATCGTTTCTAGTATTTTCAAAAAACGGCTTATATAAGCCCTTTAACTATGTAAACCGACCGTTAAATACTAGTAGAACTATGGTATGTTTTCAATTTGTACATGCCGATTTGTTTTGATCAGATTCAATACTATTGTCTGTCCTCCGATACAATAACACATTAATACATCCCACGATTTTAATTATTGCGACATCATGAACCTTGTGTTCTTATCCGTAAACACTTTTATTAATTCAGATACGTTTTCTAGTGTTTCAGTAAAATGGCTTATAGAAGCCGATATATTTATTGCTTGACCGTTCATCTTGAAGCACTGCAGTATATTACTACCTTCAACATGCCTATTTGTTTTGATAATGATTCATTTCTATTATTAAATATATCCCCGATACAATAGCACATTATTGCATCCCAGGATTTTAATAATTGCATTATCGCGGTATATTATCTACTTATCCGTGCACACTTTTTAATTAGATTCGTTTCTAATTTCAATAAAACGGCTTATATGTGGATTTAACAAGATGGCTTGACCGTTAAATACTTTGTAACTACGGTATATTATTACCTTCAACATGCCTATTTGTTTTTAGATCGTGATTCATTTCTATTATTTAAATATATATTCTGATACAATAGCACATTAATAACCAAGTTTAACAATTGCATTGATGCGGTATATTGTCTACTTAGACGTTCACACTTTTTTAATTAAGATTCGTTTCTAGTGTTTCAATACAACGGCTTATATGACTCCATATGTTTATAAAACTTGATAGTTCAATGCCCCAAATAGAACTGCAGTTATGTATTATCAACTTGTACATGCCGATATGTTTTGATCAAGATTCATTACTATTGTTAAAATATATCCCCCCGATACATTAACACATTATTACACATCCAGGATATTAATAATTGCATTATCGCGGTATATTGTCGACTTATCCGTGCACATTTTTTAAAATTGAATTCGTTTCCAGTGTTTCAATAAAGCGAAAACATATAACTCCACATAACTATGGCTTGACCGTTAAATACTAGTAGAACTGCGGTATCTTATCCGCTTGTTCATGCCGATTTGTTTTGATCAAAGATTCATTACTATTGTTTAAATATATCCTCCGATACAATAGCACATTAATGCATCTAGGATTTTAATAATTGCGTTATCGCGGTATATTGTAGACTTATCCGTGCACATTTTAAAAATTAAAGATTTGTTTCAGTGTTTCAATAAAGCGGCTTATAAGCCGGTAACTATAATAAACTGACCGTTAAATACTAGTAGAACTGGGTATCCTATCAACTTGGCACATGCCGATTTGTTTCGATCAAGATTCACTATTGTTAAAATGTCCCCGATACAATAGCATATTAATGCATCCCTGGATTTTATGATTGCATTATCGCGTTATATTGTCCAACTTATCCGTGCACACTTTTTGATTCAGATTCGTTTCTAGTATTTCAATAAAACGGCTTATATAAGCCGTATAATGATTTAGCTTAACCATTAAATACGTGTAAAACTGCAGAAAGGTATTACCTTCAACATGCCTGTTGTTTTATCCTTTGATTCCATTTCTATTGTTAAAATATATCCACCGATACAATAACGCATTAATGCACATCCAAATTTTAATAATTGCATTGTGCGGTATATTGTCTACTTATCCGTGCACATTTTTTAGTGAATTCGTTTCTGATGTTTCAATAAAACGGCTTATATAAGCCGATATAACTATAACCTGACCGTTAAATATCTGAAGAACTAAGGTTTATTATTACCTTCCAACATGCCTAAACTGACTTTGATCATGATTCATTTCTATTGTTTTAAAATATCCTCCGATACAATGGCACATTAATGCACATCCCAAGTTTTTAATGATTGTATTGTCGCATTATGTGTCTATATCGGTGCACTAACCAAATTCGATTCTATTTTGGTGTTTCAATAGGTGCTCGATATAAGCCCATATAACTGTATGGATTGACGTTCAATACTTCTAGAACTGCAGTGTATTATCAACATACATGCCACTTTGTTTTGATCAAGATTCATATCCGTTGTTAGGAGTGCTGTCCTCTGATACAATAACATAAATGAACATCTCAAGTTTTACGGATTTAGCTTTATTGCTGTATACAGTCTACTTGTACGTGCACACTAGTTTCAAATTGAATTCTATTTTGAATTGTTTTAATGGGCTTGTCGATATAAGCCCTTATAACTATAGCAAGTGACCGATAAATACTAGTAGAACTGCAGTATATTTATCAACTTGTAAATGCCGAATTTGTTTTGATCAAGATGCATTACTATTGTTCAAAAATATGTCCCCGATACAACATTAATGCACATTCCAGTTTTTAATAATTTGCATTATCGCGGTATATTGTCTCGCCAGACGTTAACACTTTTTATTAAGATTCGTTTCTGGTGTTTCAATAAAACGACATAAGCCCATATAATTATGGCTTGACCGTTAAATACTAGTAGAACTGCGGTATCTTGTCAACTTGTACATACGATTTGTTTTTGATCAAGATTCATGTAACTATTGTTAAAATATATCCCCGATACAATAGCACATTAATACACATCCAGAGTTTTAATAGTACATTATCGCAGTATATATCGACTTATCCGTGCACATTTTTAAAATTAAAAATTCGTTTCCAGTGTTTCAATGACGGCTTATATAAACCGATATAACTATAATAAACTTGACCGTTAAATACTAGTAGAACTGGAAATTTATCTTATCGGCTTTGTACATGCCGATTTGTTTTGATCAAGATTCATAACTATTGTTAAAATATCCCCCCGATACAATAGCACATTAATAATGCACATCCCAGGTTTTAGTTGCATTATTTCGTTATATTGTCTATAGACAGTTCACATTTATTTGTTAAGTTTCGTTCCTGATATTTCAATAAAACGGCTTATATAAGCCCGCATAACTATGGCTTGACCGTTAAATACTGATAGAACTGTGGTATATTTCAATTGTAATGCGATTTGTTTTTGATCAAGATTCAATACTATTGTTGAAAATATATCCCCATTACAACTAGCACATTAATGCACATCCCACGATTTTAATTATTGCATTATCGCGGAATATTGTCTACTTATCCGTACAAACTTTTATTAATTCAGATACGTTTCTAGTGTTTCAGTAAAATGAAACATAAAGCCGATATATTTATTTGGCTTACGACCGTTAAATACTTGAAGAACTGCTATATTGAAAGTACCTTCAACTTGTGCCTATTTGTTTGATAACAGTTGTTTCTATTGTTGAATATATCCCCGATACAATAGCACATTATTACATCCCAGGTTTTAATAATTGCATTATCGCGGTATATTGTTATCCACATATCCGTGCACACACTTTTTTAATTTAGATTCATTTCCTGGTGTTTCAATGAGCAACATATAAGCGGATTTACATGGGTAAGCTTGACCGTTCGTTAACTATGCTACAGTATATTATTACCTTCAACATGCCCTATTTGTTTAGATCGTGATTCATTTTCTATTTCAAATATATCCCCGATACAATAGCACATTATACCCATACCAGGATTTTAATAATTGCATTGATAGGTATATTGTCTACTTAACCAGACGTTCACACTTTTAGTGGATTCTGTTTCTAGTGTTTCAATACAACGGCGCCACAGCTCATATGTTATAAAACTTGATAGTTTCAATACTAGTAGTACTGCGGTATATTATCCAACTTGTACATGCCACGTATGTTTGATCCAAATTCATTACTATTGTTAAAATATATCCCCGATACATTAGCACGATATTACATCAGGATAATAATAATTGCATTATCTTGTTATATTGTCGACTTATCCGATACATTTTAAAATTAAGATTCGTTTCCAGTGTTTCCAATAAAGCGGCTTATATAAATAAATGCTGCTTCTGTTGACCGTTGAGCCTACGTAGAACTACGGTATCCTATCAAAACAACACATGCCGATTAGTTTCGATCAAGATTCGCAACTATTGTTAAAAATATATCCCCCAGTACAATAGCATATTAATGCACATCCCAGGATTTTAATGATTGCATTATCGGTATGTCAACTTATCCAAGTACACTTTTTAGTTAAGGTTCGTTTTTCTAGTATTTCAATAAAACGGCTTATAAGCCGATATATTTAGCTTAATAACAAATTAAATACGTGCCAAAACTACCGGAAAATTATTACCTTCAACATGCCTATTTGTTTTATCATGATTCATTTCTGTTAAATATATCCAACGATACAATAACACAATAATGCACATCCAAATTTTGTCAATTGCATTATCATGTTGTGTCGTCTCTACTTATACACATTTTTTAATTAGATTCGTTCTGGTGTTTCAAATAAAACTGGCTTATATAAATACCGATATAACTATGTAAAACTGACCGTTAAATATCTGAAGAACTAGGTTTTGTATTACCTTCAACATTACTGTTTGTTTTTGATCACTTGGTTCCATTTCTATTGTTTCCGTATCATAGATACATTAATGCATCCCAGGATTATAATGATTGTATTATCATGATATATTGTCTACTTATCGGTGCACACTTCTTTCAAATTCGATTCTATTTTGGTGTTTCAATGAAGTGCTCGATATAAGCCCATCTAACTGTATGGATTGACCCGTTCAATACTTCCCTGGGAGGAACGCGGTGTATTATCAACTTATTACCAATTTGTTTTGATCAAGATTGCATATCCGTTGTTAGATTTCCTGTTCTCGATACAATAGCACATAAATGAACATCTCAGGATTTTGCAGTTATTTATTGCTGTATATTGTCTACTTGTACGTGCACTGGTTTCAAATTCGATCCCTATTTTGTTGTTTGTGGAAACGCTCGATATAAGCCCTTATAAAAATGGCTTGGCCGT
This sequence comes from Lamproptera curius, assembly GCA_029286875.1. Classification (NCBI taxonomy): domain Eukaryota; kingdom Metazoa; phylum Arthropoda; class Insecta; order Lepidoptera; family Papilionidae; genus Lamproptera; species Lamproptera curius. The sequence continues at coordinate 31,642 of JAGSMT010001549.1, forward strand.
TAATACTAGTAGAACTGCGGTATATTTATCCCAACTTGTACATGCCAGTTGTTTGATCAAGATTCATTACTATTGTTATATTACATCTCGATACAGTAGCACATTAATACGTTCCAGAAGTTTATAATTGCATTATCGCGGTATATTCCGTCTGCGCCAGACGTTAACACTTTTATTAAAATTCGTTTCCTGATGAACTTTCCAATAAAACGACTTATATAAATACATAATTATATGGCTTGACCGTTAAATACTAGTAGATCTGCGGTATCTTATCAACAGCCATTTTCCAGGTTGTTTGATCAAGATTTACGCTTCATTGTTCGTATACATTACAATAGCACGATGGTGCATCAAGTTTAGTAATTTTACATTATCGCAGTATAGTAAACTTATCCGTACATTTTAAAATTAAATTCGTTTCCAGTGTTTCAAATAAAGCTGGCTTATATAAGCCGATATAACTATATAAACTTGACCGTTAAATGCCGTAGAACTGCGGTATCTTATCAACTTGTACATGCCGATTTGTTTTGATCAAAGATTCATAACTAACTATTGTTAAAAATATATCCCCGATACAATAGCATTAATGCACATCCCAGGATTTTAATGATTTGCATTGTTCGTTATATTGTCTACTTAGACGTTCACATTTATTTAATTAAGTATCGTTTCTAGTATTTCAAAAAACGACATAGCCCTTATAACTATGTAAACCCGACAGAACAAATACTAGTAGAACTGGTATATTTTCAATTTGTACATACCGATTTGTTTTTGATCAAGATTCAATACTATTGTTAAATATCCTCCGATACAATAGCACATTAATACACATCCCACGATTTTAATTATTGCATTATCGCGGAATATTGTCTACTTATCCGTAAACACTTTTAAAATTAAGATTCGTTTCCAGTGTTTAAATAAAGCGCTTATAAGCCGATATAACTATATACTTGACCGTTAAATACTAGTAGAACTGCGGTATCTTATCAACTTGTACATGCTCGATTTGTTTTGATCAAGATTCATAACTATTGTTAAATATATCCCCGATACAATAGAACATAAATACTCATCCCAGGATTTTAATTATTGCATTATCGCGGTATATTGTCTTCTTAGACGTTCACACTTTTTTTAATTAAAATTCGTTTCTAGTGTTTCAATAAAACGGCTTATATAAGCCCATATAATTATATGGCTAGACCGTTAAATACTAGTAGAACTGCGTTATCTTATTCACTTGTACATGCCGATTTGTTTTGATCAAGATTCATTACTATTGTTAAAATATATTCCCCGTTACAATAGCACATTAATGCACATCCTAGGATTTTAATAATTGCATTATCGCGGTAAATTGTCTACTTATCCGTGCACATTTTTAAAATTAAGATTCGTTTCAGTGTTTCAATAAAGCGGCTATATAACTCCATATAACTATGTAAGCTGACCGTTAAATACTAGAAGAACTGCGGTATCTAATCAACTTGTACATGCCGATTTGTTTTGATCAAGATTCAACTATTGTTAAAATATTCCCCCGATACAATAGCACATTAATGCACATCCATGGATTTTATTGATTGCATTATTTCGTTATATTGTCTACTTAGACGTTCACATTTTATTTAATTAAGTTTCGTTTCTAGTGTTTCAATAAAACGGCTTATATAAGCCCATATAACTATATGGCTTGACCGTTAAATACTAGTAGAACTGTGGTATATTATCAATTTTTACATGCCGATTTGTTTTGATCAAGATTCGATACTATTGTTAAAATATATCCCCTGATACATTAGCACATTAATGCACATCCCAGAATTTTAATGATTGCATTATCGCGGTATATTTTCTACTTATCCGTGCAAACTTTTATTAATTCAGATACGTTTCTAGTGTTTCAGTAAAATGGCTTATAGAAGCCGATATATTTATTTAAGCTGACCGTTAAATACTTGAAGAGAACTGCTATATTATTACCTTCAACATGCCTATTTGTTTTGATAACGATTCATTTCTATTGTTAAATATATTCCCCCGATACAATAGCACATTATTAAACATCCAAGGATTTTAATAATTGCATAATCACGATATTTTGTCTACTTATCGTGTAAATTTTTTTAAATTAAGATTCGTTTCTTAGTGTTTTAACAAAACTGGCTTATATAAGCCGATATAACTATATAAAGCTTGACTGTAAAATATCTGAAAGAACTAAGTTATATTATTACCTTCAACATGCCTATTTGTTTTGATCATGATTCATTTCTATTGTTAAAATATATCCCCGATACAATAGCACATTAATACCCATACCAGAGTTTTAATGTTTGCATTATTGCGGTATATTGTCTACTTAGACATTCACACTTCTTTAAATTAAGTTTTGTTTCTAGTGTTTCAATACAACGGCTTATATAAGCCGATATAACATATGTAAAGCTGACCGTTTAATACTTGAAGAACTGCGGCATATTATTACCTTCAACATGCCTATTTGTTTTGATCAAGATTCATTACTATTGTTTAAATATATACCCCGACACAAAAGCACATTAATGCTCATCCCAGGATTTTAATGATTGCATTATCGCGGTATATTGTCTACTTAGACGTTCACAATTTTTTATTAAGATTTTGTCTAGTGTTTCAATAAAACGGCTTATATAAGCCCATATCATTATATGGCTTGACCGTTAAATACTAGTAGAACTGCGGTATCTTATCAACTTGTACATGCCGATTTGTTTTGATCAAGATTCATTACTATTGTTAAAACATTTCCCCCGATACAAAAGCACATTAATGCACATCCCAGAATTTTAATAATTGCATTATCGCGGTAAATTGTCTACTTATCCGTGCACATTTTTTAAAATTAAGATTCGTTTCTAGTGTTTCAATAAAACGGCTTATATAAGCCCATATAATTATATGGCTTGACCGTTAAATACTAGTAGAACTGCGGTATATTATTACCTTCAACATGCCTATTTGTTTTGATCAAGATCCATTACTATTGTTTAAATATATCCCCCTATACAATAGCACATTAATGCACATCCTAGGATTTTAATAATTGCATTATCGCGGTAAATTGTCTACTTATCCGTGCACACTTTTTTTAATTAAGTTTCGTTTCTAGTGTTTCAATAAAACGGCTTATATAAGCCGATATAACTATATGGCTTGACCGTTAAATACTTGAAGAACTACGGTATATTTTTACCTTCAACATGCTTATTTGTTTTGATCATGATTCAATTTTATTGTTAAAACACTATCCTCCGATATATATAGCACATTAATGCACATCCCAGGATTTTAATGATTGCATTATCGCGGTATATTGTCTACTTAGACGTTCACACTTTTTTTAATTAAGATTATTTTCTAGTGTTTCAATAAACGGCTTATATAAGCCCATATAACAAATAAAGCTGACCGTTAAATACTAGTAGAACTGCGGTATATTATCAACTTGTACATGCCGATTTGTTTTGATCAAGATTCATTACTATTGTTTAAATATATCCCCCGATACAATAGCACATTAATGCACATCGAAGGATTTTAATGATTGCATTATCGCGGTATATTGTCTACTTATCCGTGCACACTTTTTAAATTCGATTCTATTTTGGTGTATTAATAAATAAACCCATATAACTGTATGGATTGACCGTTCAATACTTGTAGACCTGCGGTATATTATTAACTTCAACATGCCTATTTGTTTTGATCATGATTTATTTCTATTGTTTAAATATATCCTCCGATACAATAGCACATTAATGCACATCCCAGGATTTTAATGATTGTATTATCGCGGTATATTGTCTACTTATCGGTGCACACTTCTTTCAAATTCGATTCTATTTTGGTGTTTCAATGAAGTGCTCGATATAAGCCCATATAACTGTATGGATTGACCGTTCAATACTTGTAGAACTGCGGTATATTATTAACTTCAACATGCCTATTTGTTTTGATCAAGATTCATTTCTTTTGTAAAAATATATCCTCCGATACAATAGCACATAAATGAACATCTCAGGATTTTACGGATTGCTTTATTGCTGTATATTGTCTACTTGTACGTGCACACTAGTTTCAAATTCGATTCTATTTTGGTGTTTTAATAAACTGCTCGATATAAGCCCATATAACTATAAGCCTGACCGTTAAATACTAGTAGAACTGCGGTATATTATCAATTTGTACATGCCGATTTGTTTTGATCAAGATTCATTACTATTATTATAATACATCTCCCGATACAATAGCACATTAATGACATCCCAGGATTTTAATAATTGCATGATCGCGGTATTTTGTCTACTTATCCGTACACTTTTTTAATTAAGATACGTTTTAGTGTTTCAGTAAAACGGCTTATAGAAGTCGATATATTTGTTGAAGCTTGACCGTAAAATACTTGTAAAACTGCAGGTATATTATCAACTTGTACATGCCGATTTAATTTGATCAAGATTCATTTCTATTGTTAAAATATATCCCCACTCATAGCACATTAATGACATCCAGGATGTTATTGATTACATTGTCGGAATATAAAATCTACTAATCCGTGCACATTTTTTTTAATTAAGATACGTTTCTAGTGTTTCAGTAAAACGGCTTATAGAAGTCGATATATTTCTATGGCTTGACCGTTAAATACTTGTTAAACTGCGGTATATTATTACCTTCAACGTGCCTATTTGTTTTTATCATGATTCATTTCTATTGTTAAAATATATTCCCCGATACAATAGCACATTAATGCACATCCCAGGATTTTAATAATTGCATTATCGAAGTATATTGTCGACTTATCCGTGTACATTTTTTTAATTAAGATTCGTTTCTAGTGTTTCAATAAAACGGCTTATATAAGCCGATATAACTATATAGCGACCATTAATAATTAAAGAACTAAGGTATATTATTACCTTCAACATGTCTATTTGTTTTGATCATGATTTATTTCTATTGTTAAATATATGCCCTGATCAATAGTACATTATTATTCATCCCATGATTTTAGTATTGCATTATATGGGTGTATTGTCTACTTAGACGTTGACACTTTTTTAATTAAGATTCGTTTCTAGTGTTTTAATAAAACGACTATATAAGCCCATATAATTATATGACTTGACCTTAAATACTAGTAGAACTGCGTATCTTATCAACTTGTATATTTGTACTTGATTCATATCTGTTGTTAAATATATCCTCGATACAATAACACATAAATGAAATTCTCAGATTTTACGGATTGCTTTATTGCTGTATATTGTCTACTTGTACGTACACTAGTTTCAAATTCGATTCTATTTTGTGTTTTAATGATGACAGCTCGATATAAGCCAAATAACTATGAAACGACCGTTAAATACTAGTAGAACTGCGTATATTATCAACTGTACAAGCCGATTTGTTTTGATCAAGATTCCTAACTATTGTTAAAATATATCCCCTGATACAAAAGCACATTAATTAACTTCCAGGATTTTAATGATTGCATTATTTCGTTATATTGTCTCTTAGACGTTCACATTTTATTTATTAAGTTTCGTTTCTAGTGTTTCAATAAAACGTGCTTATATAAGCCCTATATATAGCGACCGTTAAATACTAGTAGAACTGCGGTATATTATTAACTTGTACATACCGATTTGTTTTGATCAAGATTCATAACTATTGTTAATATATCCCCGATACAATAGCACAATAATGGACATCCCAGTTTTAATGATTGCATTATCGCGGTATATTGTCTACTTATCCGTGCCACTTTTTGGTTAAAGATTCGTATCTGGTGTTTCAATAAAACGACTTATATAAGCCCATATAATTATAAACTCGACCGTTAAATACTAGTAGATTGCGGTATCTTATCAACTTATCATCCGATTTGTTTTGATGAAGATTCATAAATATGTTAAAAATATCCCCCGATACAATAGCCATTAATGCATATCCCCGGATTTTAATGATTGCATTATCGCGGTATATTTCTATATCGGTCACACGTTGTTTAGTTAAGTTTCGTTTCTTAGTGTTTCAAAACGGCTTATTCAAACCGAATAACTGAACTGACACTTTTTGGTTAAGATTCGTTTCCAGTGTTTCAATAAAACGACTTATATAAGCCCTTATAATTAAATGCTTGACCGTTAAATACCAGTGAACTGCGGTATCTTATCAACATCGTGCCGATTGTTTTGATCAAAGTCATAACTATTGTTAAAATATATCCCGATACAATAACATTAATGACATCCAGATTTTAATGATTGCATTATTTCGTTTTATTTTCTATCTAGACGTTCACATTTTATTTAATTAAGTTTCGTTTCTAGTGTCTCAATAAAACGTCTTTGTAAACCTATATAACTATATGGCGACCGTTAAATAATATAGTAGAACTGCGGTATATTATTAACTTGTCATACCGTTTGTTTTGATCAAGATTCATAACTATTGTTAAAATATATCCCCCGATAAAGCACATTAATGCATCCCGTTTTAATGATTCATTTCGTATAATGTCTACTTATCCGTGCACCTTTTTAGTTAAGATTCGTTTCTAGTGTTTCAAAAAACGGCTTATAAGCCGAAATAACTAGATAAACTGACCTTAAATACTTGAAGAACACGTTATATTATTACCTTCAACATGCCTATTTGTTTTGATCATAAATCAATTTGATTGTTAAAATATATCCCCGATAAATAGCATTGTGAACATCCAGGGATTTTCATGATTCATTATTTTTATTTTGGAAGTTCATTTTATTTAATTAAGTTTCGTTTTAGTGTTTCAATAAAACCTTTATATAAATAACTTTCGACCAAATACTAGAGAATTTCTAATTTATCAACTCATAATTTGTTTATCAAGATTCATAATTTTGTTAAAAATATGTCCCCGAACAATGGCACTTTGCCCATCCCGGTTTAAAGGGTTATAAAACAGATTAAACAATAGGCTTAAATTAAATACTAGTAGTTCGGTATCTTATCAACTTATACTTGGATTTGTTTTGATCAAGATTCTTATTTTAAAATTTCGATACAATAGCAATTAATACATCCCGGTTTTTAATGATTGCATTATCGCATATATTTCAACAGACTCATTTTTAAATTAGATTTTTAGTGTTCCAATAAAGGGCCTTATTGCCTATATAACTTTAAACGACCGTAAATCTAGTAGAACGCTATCTTATCACCTTATACATGCCGATTTGTTTTGATCAAGATTCTAACTATTGTAAAAAATATATCCATAAATGCATTAATGATCCCGGTTTTAAGATTGATTTCGGTATATTGTCTCTTTCCGTAAATTTTTTTTAGTTAAGATTGTTTCTATTCAAAAACGACTTATATAAATTAAATTTAAATTTACTTAAATCTTGAAATTTACGGTTATTATTACCTTCCTTTTCTTTTCTAAATTTTTCTGTTTTTCCCAAGTTCCGTCTTTTGGTGCGGGTTGTTGGGATGAAAATTAGAAGGTTTGTGCTGAAGGGTGGTAATTTTGGAAAAAATTGTGATTCAAGTCGGATTTAATGAAAAATGGGGAATTCAAAACCCAAAACTATCAATGGATCTCCCGAAATCACTTTAAATGGGTAGTGCTAATGTTTTGTTGAAAATGTCCAAGAAAAGGGGACGGTTTGAAAGATATCGAAAAAAAATTATTTTGAAAAGTGGACTTTGTTTGGGGAAACTAAATTTGCTTAAAACGAAACTATTTCAACGGATGGAAAATATTTGGAAAAAATAGGGGAAAAATTGTTTCTATTTATTTAGAAAGTTTGGTGAAGAACGAAGTTATGAGTTGAAATAATTTTGGGTATGAATATTTAAAACTGTTCTGCGGGTAGCCCTAAATTTTCTTTTATTCCAAATATCGGTCTATTTGGTGGGGTGGTTAAGAAAATTAGGAAATTTGTGCTGGAGGGAGGTGAATTTTGAAAATTGGATTCAGTCGGATTTAGTTAAAAATGGGGAATTGCAAAACCCAAAACATCAATGGATCCCAAATCACTTTAAATGGGAGGAATTATTATTATTATTTGCAAAAAAGGAACATGGGTGACGGTTTGAAAATATCGAAAAAAATTATTTTGAAAAGGGACTTTTTATGAAACAAGATTTCAAACTAAACCTCAACGGATGAAGCTATATTTATATTAAAGGGAAAAAATTGTTTTAATTATTTAGAAAGTTTGGTGAAGAAAGAAAGATTGCATAGTTAGAAATAATTTTGCGTATGAATATTTCAATCTGTTCTTTGGGTAGACCTAAATTTTCTGTTTTTCCAGAATCCCTTATTTGGTGGGGTGGTGTTGGGATGAAAATTGAAGGTTTTGCTGGGGGTGGTGAATTTTAAAATTGTGATTCTAAGTGGTTTAGTTGAAAAAATGGGGAATTGCTTCCAAAACTACTGGATCTCCCGAAATCACTTTAAATGGGAGGCAATTGTTATTATTATGTTGCAAAATGTCAGAACAAAAGGTGACGGTTTGAGTATCAAAAAATTAGTTTTGAAAATGGACTTTGATGGCGGAAACTAAGTTTGCTGTAAACTGAAACTACTCAACGGATGAAACTATATTTGGTATTAAAATGCAGGGAAAAATTGTTTCTAATTATTTGGTTT
>JAGSMT010001550.1:0-10471 GCA_029286875.1 Lamproptera curius
CTCACGAAGCCCTAACATTACAGCTTTTAGTTAGCGTAAATCGAAACAAACTTAACTCGCAAGCTTCTAACAAATGGTTCTTGGGACCGCAACTTTTCTTCGTTCAGGTAAAATTATTCAACTGTATCAATCTGACGGCTAAAATATAACCGCGATTTCTAAGACTTTAAAGTATGCACAGTAAAATATATGTTTTTTCTTATAATTTATAGAGATACCATACAAAGATACACTGGTTATTGTGACATGTCATATAGAAAAAAGTCTCGTTAGTGTCCTTTGTCTATGGGGTTATATTTCGTTGTAATAATAATATGATTCATCCTTTGCTTTACACACTAGTAATGAAAATATTTTTGATGCAATCTAGCTAATCAGAGCTTTGTCTCTACACAAATGCTTAAAGTTAACTAATATATGCGTTGGCTAAGGTGCGTTAAATGTTTGTACCAATAATCAAAACTCCCTATGAAATTAGTATTGAATGTTCCTTGATTTTTACTGTATCTAATCCATAACTGAATTGTTGGTTCATTTAGGGTCAGCGCTTAGGTTGTAAAAGTCTGAAGCAAGTCGCTCTTTGTAAAAAAATATTTCTTTCATAAATCACCTTTTCTGCAAAAGCTTTAAGCTTTAAGCAAGTTATTACAGGAATATTTTGTTTTTAAAAATTAACATAACATGCGTTTATGTAGTAACAGTGTATTCGTTTATGAAAAAAAACTGCTTGGAGAAGCTTTTCAATAAGTTATGTAAATTTATGTAAATGTAAGTACGTTGCTGTTTTATTTTCAAAAAATATCATTCACGATATATATTTTTTTGGAATAAAAAAAATTCAAATCTATATCGAAAAAAACTAGCTAAACGGCTTGTTTATAGAAAAAATATTACAAATGAACACCACTGGATACTTGATGGACCTTAATCATCATCATCATTAGCCTGCGATAGTCCACTGCTGGACATAGGACGTCTCTTAACACACCCCTATCCATTAGGGGGCTTTAGACCGCATCCCACCACGCTGGTCTAGTGCGGGTTGGTGGGGAGACCTACTTTTTACGAGTCCATCCGACGCATGGATCATCTTACTTTTCAGACAATTGGGTGATCGGCCCAAATTGCCCTAAGCAACTAGGAAACAACAATGAAAATATGTTGTGTCCCCGCAGGATTTGAACCCACGACCTCCGGTTTCTAAAGCACACGCCCATGCCACTAGGCTATGGAGGCAAACAAAAACCTTAATAACAAATATGTATACTTATTTTTTTTTTAAATCTGTGGCCTAATTCTACATTACTGAAGACACAGAATAACTTATATTGTATGAAACTTCAGTATCGCACTAACACCTCTTCAATGACTTTTTTGTTTTGTATTTATATATTCCATCATGGCTTAAATTGACAGCTGCTCCCGTAGCCTAGTGGTAAGGGCGTGTGCTCTAGAAACTGGAGGTCGTAGGTTCAAATCATGCGGGGAATCAAGAACTTTTAATTGATTTTTCTTAGTTGGTTAGGGCAACGCCTGCTGATCACCCGATTGTCTGTAAGTAAGATGACACATGCGATGGATAAGCATGTAAAACGTCGGTCCCGCGGATTATTATTCTCCGGTCGTGTCGTGTATACATCCCATCGGACTATGAGAATGAACAACGAACGAATGAGCACCTGTGTTTGCGAGTTCATTTGTGCACTATAATATCTCCTGCGCAGTCGGCAGATACAGATTATATAGATTGGAATTGACTTGCAGGACATTATTATTATCAAATTGACGAAATATAATCTGTTTTGTTTCGTATAATCAAACTGTAGTTATGTCATTTAATTACGTACAAAATAGTTTGTAAGCCCGGTGACCTCGTCTCGTCCTACCATTAACAAGGACAATTTATTGCTTTTCTGCTGAACATTAAACACAACAGAAGGACTATGTCAATGAGATAGTGCTTAAACGCTATTTGGTTGTTTTATTGTGTTGGTTATTTTATACATGCGTTGTTATGATATTAGTTTAATTACGTTACATTTATTTTAAAAGAAGTTTAATTTAATACTCGTTTAATTTTATTAGTAGAAACTAATTGAGTTATTGAAATATTTTTTCGTGATTTTGAAAAAAATTTAAGTTTCGCGTATTGATAATTATGAATATAAATTTCTTAAACAACTTTATTGTATTTTAATTGTTGTTAAAGATTCTTGTAAAGATTGATGATAAAGGCAGTTGTTTATCAGATTAGCATTATGATCTCTAATTATTTCTTTTATTTACGCGATTATTATACGTATAAAATCCACTAATTTACGGATTTTCGATGATGATCACGGGCAGACTAAGTTGGTATATGATGTACCAACTTAGTCGCCCGTGATCATGGATGCTGAAAAGAATCCGAAACGTCGGATAAATATATTTAAGTAACGCGAAAAATCCAGTAAATTAGTGGATTTGATATTTATATTAGTACAGTTTTAGTGCTGATCATTTCAGAATAATAAAAAACATTATCACTTAATTTTATAGTGTCATATTTATTTTAAAATTGTTTAAAATAGAACCATGGTAATATGCAGTTCATTAAGTCTAAGCTGACAAGTGTATAATAATCGCGTAAATAAAAGAAATAGTTATATACTAATATAGTTTATGTTTATAACATATGTTTCATGTTTTCTTGAATATGACATACGTTTCAAATTTTATACAGAGTTAGTAAGTTTGCTCAAGCCTAAAATTTAAGATTTGAATTTCATTAGCTCGAGTTTAATTTACGAACCATCGCAATAGAAGGTTAAATATCTTGTCTGCAGATAGAGCCCGCATAGGGATTTATTCTAAATTTATGACGGTAAGGCTGAAACGCTATTTTGTTCAGTAGATCTATAAATCTGTTTATCTAAGATAGTCTGTAATATTTACTAGAAAACCGTTGTATTATTAATTCTGTTAAAGCAATCTTATATTTCAATGAAACATATTGGAAAATATTTAGAATATTCTCCAATTAGATATTTTAATAGAAAATTTCTTCAATTTATATAATTGCCAGTGCGTATTCAGACACTACTTACTGACTATCCTTTCGTAATGATCATATATAGAGACTATAAAAACTAATGGGATATAAGCTTTGGTACATTCAACTTCTATTTGTATCATAATGACTTTCAGCTTAGTAAAATTTATTTAGTAACTTTAGCGAAATTGTGCTAAGATTCTCATTTATGAAAGGACTTTTCACGGATTTTATCGCGTTTATTTTTTTTCTTTTATTTAATAATGTTTAGTATTTGCGTAACAAAATAATTATTAAGAGTCTTACTTTTTGAATCGCTCACATTTTAAATAACGTTGGTATTAAAAGATTTAAAAAAAACATTTTGAAATTTAATCACAAGCTTTTAGTGAAAATAAGATATGTTATTTCGTTCTATTCGTAATACTATTTTAATTTTTTAATTTTGTTGTAATGTGATTACTATAGGTCTATTTAATTACAAAACAATAAAATGCTACTTGCTATTGGTAACTAGTTGTTTGTTTTTGATCAAGTACCGAGCATTTCTTACAAATTGTAGCGTAAGACGCCAAAAATGTGCTTATGATATTTGGAATGTTATATCTTATTTGACCCGTATTGGACCAGCTACGGTACGCTTAAAACCCGAAACCAATATTGCTTCTACACTATAAGTTTGTAGGATAAATAAACACCAGTGGCAGTAGTTAAAACCCCATGCGTAGCGAACGTAAAAAGAAATTTACCACCTGAAATCATTTTTAATAAAAATTGTAAAAACATTGTATCGCTACACGTTTTTCGATGTGACAATCTGTTTAAAAATAAGCACCTTTACATAGATAAACGGTTAAATATTTTGACTTTTACACGATATTCAACACATATCCACAGAGATGATCAAATGATTTTCAAATGATAACCAAAATCGACAAAGAACTTTATTATGATCGGACTACATTAAATCACATGACAGAACCACACGAATTTCTAGTATAGATACATATAGCTTTGAAATAAAGACTTGAAACTCTATGTCCCAGTTTCTGTTGTAACCCACTACCCTGGGTTACAACATTCGTAGACATATCTATGAATAAATGAGGCGACGTTATTACGGTTTAAGTGTTCCGGTTAGGATTCAGGTTGAGATGTCATCGAGCCATATCGCATATCACAACGTGTTATATTTCATCGGGAATCATAAATATTTTATCGGAAATGTAACAGTGTTTCCTTGTATAATTTTGGAAAACTCCTTCCAAATTTTCGTATAACGGTGATGTGATATGTTTCGATGGTATCACGTTGACTTACGTATAAGCAAATGTTGTATTTATTCGTTTTAAATAAAAATAAAAATATATCTGCTATAAATCTACATTAACTACTATCAATATTTGAGATATGCTTCAAATAATTTATATATCAATAAAAACAATAAATCAAAATATTTTTGTGTTTGTAAAAAGGCTTGATGTTAATTTTCGGAGCGTGTGGAATATGTACTTTTTTAATGTTAAGAATTACAAGGTTGGCAAAATTAAAAGGATTCATACTTACCAATTTAAAACATTTGCCTACAAGTAACTTACTTTATAATTTTAAGCCAAGAAATACTTGTGGTCGTATGTTATATCAAAATAAAAATGTGCGTGTACTAGCGTACACTCGTAAGAAGTGAAACTTCTTAATTACGTTATTTTTTAAAATTTAATTTAATTGTTTAATTTTTTTTCCAACCCTGATAAAGAAGTTTCACTTCAATTAACGTAATTTACAAGTACTAACCAGTATTTATCAAAAGATGGAACCAATACGTATACAAGAAGAAAGGATCGTCAAACTTGTACAAAGTTGAAACAGTTGAGGAAATAATTGACACGAGCTTTGCATCAAATTTCTCACAAAGGATTTTAACCAAACAAACCACAAAGCCATCAGTACAGGTAAAGTTAACATTTGTTTTAACAGTACATAATTAAAAACATTAGTTGGACTCGTATTCTGTTATATTTTATTACATAATTTACACACTTATGAACAGCTTATCATAAGCTAGGACTCCAATTTCGTCAGATAATTAACCTAAGCAATTATTCTATAATAAAATATATGCTAAGAATCACCATTTGTATTAAATACGCAATATATATAATAATGCTTATTGGTTGTTATCAGAAGATTTATTACAAACTTATTAAAATAATTAGGTAAACGCGTCATTACATATATTAAATATTTTTACATTAGAAGTCGTAATCGTTGTCGACTCATTTGCCTCTACTACCAATTTTCATTATCATGTAATAGAATTTTAAAATTTTAACTTTTTAGTAACTTAAGAGTTTAAGGCCTTATTTATTGACAAATTTTTGTGTAATTTTGGTACACATTTAAAAAAATACTTTGTTAAGGTCATCGTAAAATTAGGCTAGTATTTGAAATTAAATGATGCTTGATCTCGATTTTATGCCACATTTAAATCTCTGATACCTGTGTAATGGTTTTAAGACACTAAGCAAAATAGCAGTAAATTATGAACTTAAAAAAAAAAACTTATTCAGAATAAAGATAAATCTTAAGGAATGAATGTACAGTTTTAATCATTAAAAATAAAGTAGCTGTATGTAATTTAATTCAATAAAATAACTAATCCATTATTTCTAAAAGAGATGTTTATTTTAGAAAACGCTGCATGCATATATCTCTAACACAATAGTTCTGATTGCATTTACCCTAACGGACATAAATTTGGAATAAATTCTTAAAATTACGCTTTCTCTCCTAGAGTATAATGTGATTAATCTTTCGTAATAGTAAAGCTATGATGGAGTGTAAGTGGACGAATGTCGTTACGTACGTACACGTTTATTCACGTTATATGTATCTCTAACCTAATTTTACACTTGTAGAAAAAATTATCGTGATCCAGATAACAGTTGACGATAGCTATAGATTAAAGGTGTTCAAGCGTCAAGGATTTCGTGACGGTGTGTAAGCACATCGTTAAAATGTACTGTCGTCATTTTTCTCTAACGCACGAGAAGAAGCATAACTTTAATATAAACCATACATAAAATAAAAATAACTTTGACAATTGGATAATCCTTATTTTGTAGCGCTAATTACGAAGGCTACAGCCGAAGGTTGCAAAAAGTGCAAATATAATTTATAAAGTAATTTAATTAAATCAATTTACAATTACAATTACGAATTAAAACTAAGACGTAACGATTGCTCGACGATCGAACCAAAAGTGACGCTCCCCATGAGGCTCCGTCCGGTGTCCAACTCGCTTGCTGTGTTAGCATTCCGAACCGTGGGACGGCGATGTCGAAACATATCGCTGAATAAGCGATATCGTGTGATCGGAATGTGCATCGGGGTGGTCATCGCGTAATCGATTTCCAGAAAATTTGAATGTGTAACACGCTTGTGACCGTCAGTTGACATGATGTTGATGAAGAATTTTTGTTTCGCCAATTTATTTAGTATTTAATGTATTTTTTAACTCTGTTACACTGATACAAATAAGACAATAGTTGTTTTACCATTACCACATACAAATATAACTTAACTATTTAAATTTCATTAAGTTTAAACATATAAATTGCATTAATTATATAAAGTTGTCGTCATCGTGTTATCTCCATTACCGATTATTAGATTGGCAAAAGGAACAGATTCTTTACATTTTATGACAAAGAATAAATAATTAAAGATCGTCATTTATCACGCAAATGAGAAACCGGTGACGTGAAGAACACGTCACTTGTCCCATCTTACATCAATCAATGTTCACACTTTAATTGCGTCACATAAAATACAGCGTGGATTATATTTTACTATAATTTATAAAAAGTTTGAATAAGCTTTCTTTAGGCTTCTATATCAAGTTTAAAAATTACTAAGATATTTTGTCCTGTTGATGGATGTTTTTGTTTTTGCATAATAAATGGGTAATGATTTTAAAAAGGGTTTTCTCTTCTAAACTACGATTTAACACACAAATTGTTTCTACGTTTCGGAAATATCATATGTATGAACGTGTGGATAACATTTGCGGTAGTATACTTTACTTGCTTACTACAAATTCGATTCGAACGACTAATTTATTTGACATTTCAAAAATTGGGTTTGTAAAATTTATCATTTCACGTAATTAAAATAATTGTTAAGACAAGAACACAAAAACATATTTATTCCAATTGGGTAACTGTTTCTTGTTAAATAAGTTTTATTATTATATTAAGCATCGTGAATAATATTTAAAACTATCTAGAAAACAATAAAAATATAAACATGTAACGGTCTTACTATTTACCAAAATAAATATAGATTATTAAAATAAAATTGATGCAAATTAAAAAATTAGATTTTGCTCTTAGCTTGCTTATTTTATTAATTTAAAATTAATAAATAATAAGCAAGTTTTCACTACAGTGGTGCGACAGAGTCTTCATTAAAGTTTATATTGCAACGACAGCCTCAAGCCCAATGCAAGCCCACTGTTTTAGCCTAATACAAACGCACATATATAAGATGTGCGATTATTATAAAAAAGTCATAATCATTTATATTGTAACAATATGACTATCTTCGTGAGCTACTTATTAAATTTTGCAATAATATATTTTTATATTAGATTTTCTACTGTCACTGTGTATCTAATTGAGATGAACTTTAAAAAAAATATATTTTTTATTTGCCTTGTCAGGTTTAGCCATCCGCATTACAAGATGAAAACACTAACATGCTTCGATTTATTTACTTTTATCAAAAAGCTTTTCAGGACACTATTTTAAGTATAATATGGAAAATATATATCCGCATTGAGTTCATAGTTTATAAGGACTAATACTGTATTTCTTTAAATTTGTTTAAGTCAGTTACTATGGGTTTTTCTTAACATAGTAATAAATAGGAACCCGTTTTTCATTGCACATCAATTCGAGGTGAATAATTTGTAGATTACAGTTGTTAAATTTGTAAAATTTTTGAAAATTTATAAATTAGACTATTGATAACTACTAAAAAAATTATTGTTAAACGTACCTTAAGAAGCAGAGCAATGAAGTTAAATATATAATAAGAAGACGACTACACTATTCTCACAGCTTTTGCTAATCAAGCACCCTCTCTTGCTTTACAACAAGTTTACTTTCTAAACATCCGTCATCCGTGTCTACTTACCAGCATATACTGACCCTGTTCCTGCGCAGGCATTCGTAAAATTTATCTTAAATTGTGTCCATACATACATACCTGCCAAGCCCATGCTTGGCAGGTATCACTTAGCACCAGGTGAACGTCCTGATCGCATCATTGAACTTACAAAAAAACCCAAAAAAAGGAAATTGCTTACATATATAATGCATCGTAATGCTTAAAATACTTACACTATAATCAAGGCGATTACAGTAGGGTAGTTTAAATAGCATTAGATAACTAAGTAAGGGTAAGATACGGAAGTGTGTTAGTTGTCATAGTCCCCTTGTAACCCTCGTAACGATAAGTTAATTATTTAAGCGGTCAAGATACAGTAGCATTTTACACAATGCATTAAGGAGGCCAAACATTAATAGTAAATCATGTTTGAAGAGGCTTTGTGTTTAGAAATTCCGGACTGCCTGAAAGTATTAATAACACATGAAATTTGACTCTGACCATTTTAAACCCGTCATATGAATCATCCTTTTCTTTTTAAGCTGCAATACAATTTTAATGGAGTTTATGTGTAAGTATTGTATGGTATACGTACGTACTATGTAATACGAATGATTATATTGAAAAATTATAACACAACTACCTTTATTTTCATACTTTTACGTATTAAAACTTGAAATAAGATTAAATTTAAACACATCAAACTAGGCCTGGAGTTTGTTTAAAAACCCGAATCTAACAGTATTTTCATAATTATGTTTGACGTAACTGATAAAAATTTGTAAGAATTACGTTGAGCATTTATTTTTCTGTTGCAAAATCCTTGTAGTTCCTCTTTATGACATCCTTCATAGAAATGTCCCTAGACCTAATATTATTCTTTTTTTTTCTTACCCTCGCTTGTTAAAACTTTGTATAAATTTATCCATGTAAATAACAGTAAACTACAAATTACTATTAGGTATGCAAAAACACACCTTTCCGCACCAAAGTTTATGCCCTCCTTTATTGGTATGTGTCATCGTTTGTTATTACCCTAATAATGTGATACTAATTCTTATTTCAAACTGTTGTGTCTACTAATTTATTGTTTTCTGCATGTCCCAGATACTTCAGCTGATCAAGTGTCGTAGTTCCTCTAACCGTACAATAGTCATTATGACTGAACAAAATATATTTTTTTTTATAATAACTACTACCTGTTCCTCCAACCTCGACATTTACAGAATTGCTAAGATATCCTTGGTGGAGCCATTATAAAAGTGATAAAAAATATGTTTATCAGTGGTGGGACTTTGTTTTTATAACATATATGTAACATTATACTCGTTATCAAACAATAATCATCATCATCTTCTGACAGTACACTACTGGACACAGGCCTTTCTTAATGTACGCCGAGACGATTTATGCGATAAGGAAACTCCGAGGACAGCGCGTGTTAGAGCACATTATGTGCGGCAAACGGAGACTAAAAATAGCAAAAACAAGGAAGCACGAAAGAATGGACATTTTCCTTTTCCTGGGACTCAAACTTAGTTCCCTGGAGACCGAGATCGCCGCACCAATACTACATTTTATCTTCTAAGAGCCTTCTGTTCATTAACCATTCCGTTCTGTATGTAGCAGTTTCTTTAACCGCACTAGGAGCAGCTTCCATGTCAGTCTCATTACTCAGGGCTCCCCCTAAGCTTTCCCAAGGCTGAAATATTTATAATGATTTTAAATATAGTGTTTAAGATTCATAACTTTATTACTTTGATCTTTCTATACGATATAGAAATTACATACTTCAATCCAACGTTGACACAACTAAAGTCTACTTAAAATATATTACAATGACTAATTCAATTCTAAATTATATCTGGCATGACGACTTTCTAGATAGACTCACCATTCCAATTTCATGAGAAAAATTATGGTGAAACGTGGACAAACAGTTTAACAGACGTATATAAAAAAGATTTTATGATCAAAAATCTATTTATTATTCAAATGAAGTTTCTCCTTTTAAACTCTAGTTTCGCACATCGCAAACAAGTTGTTACAAATGTAAGTCAATCTACTTGTAAATTTAAGTGTGTTAAAATTTTCACAATTTTTTAGTTTTCCTATTTGGATTATTATAAACAAAACTAAAAATTTTTGTTATCTAGAAAAGAACATTTCGCTAAAATTGGCTTATCCAATAAATCTGAGTGGACTTTACGGAACTGATAGATGTCTGTAGAACACAATAGAGTCGAAGGTGCGGAAGCGTATTGGCAT
>JAGSMT010001551.1:0-10439 GCA_029286875.1 Lamproptera curius
AAGTCAAATTAAATCAACGAGTATGGCTGACATATTAATGTAACATCTTGCTATAATGGATAGTCCTTTATTCGGTATTGGCAAAAATTAGCATTTTTTAAAATGATTTATGATAAAAGTTATTGAAAATAACTTTGCCAATTTACAAGTTCTGTATTACCTTTTAATGTTTTTTTATTGATTACTAGCAGTTTTTACAAGGCCCTCCCCGTGATATTTTTATATTTTTGGTATGATTTTGTTGGAGTAAAAACTAAGATTATATTTATGAAATAAAAAGTAATCCCTGTAGTGAAAGATTATTTCAAATCACTTCAGTATTTTCGGAGCCTATTCAAAACAAATAAAAATTTCTCTTTTTAGTATTAGTATAGATAATATCATAAGAGATGTGCAAAACAGACCTGAAATTTGGTAAACTCATCAGCGCGTAGTTCATCCCTGGCCAGAATGAGACGCACAACATGCTGAGGCAGAAGCGTGAAAGAACCCAAGTTCAATACATCATTGCCGTGCTCGTCCACAAATTCCAATACCTGAAATTTTTTTTAGAGTTAAACAATAAAAAAAAATGTAAATCGTGATGTTATTGATCAATATGAAACTTAAAAAAATATGGTACTATAGGAGAAGATAGAAATATTTTACCACATTATTGTAGGAAGTTTAAATGGGTTGCATTTAAAGGACATTGCTGAAATCAACAATATTTTACGAAAAGTTGGTAACTTCACATTTATTAACTTATATTATTTAAAACATTTCTTTCCTTATTATATTTGAGTTAAATTATTTATGTTAACATTAACAATGCAATGCTATAATTTTTATTTTAATATTATTTTATTAGTTACCCAAATCACAATAAATAAACGAGAACCACATATGTAAGCTGTAATAGCAGAATAGATAATTTTCTAAATTGACTACGTAGAATTCATGGTTAACAATTTATTGCTACAGTTCACATATAAATAATTGATATGTAATGTTCTTATTTTTATAAATTGACGTTAAGCAGAACGTCAATGTGATAGTAATCGAGAAGCTCTCCCAGGATCACAGATTTGCTCGAAATTTTGATTTAGTTTATTACAAACGGATTAGAGCAGCTGTGTTTGCCTATATGGATTTGTCGCAGACATATGCACTGAAGTGGAACTTTCTTGTCTTGACATAGATCAGGATTATTAACTTCCGGAATATTTATTTATAGTGCTGTTAGTTGATCATACCTTTTGGACGAGTGATTTTGTACACTTGTATTGTATATAACGCTCTGCTGAGGCAAGAAGGGCGCAAACTGTGTCAACGGTAATGCAACATTGGACAAAGCCAGCACAAGCCCGACGAAGCTCATCTAAGCCATAATAATCGGCGGCATTCATGACACCTGAAATATATTAAATGAAATAATGTTATGGTTTAAAATTAAAAAAAAGGAAAGCATGTATGCACAAGGCGAAATACGATATAATATTTTTAACATTTATTGTGATTTAAAATAAGGAAGAATATAATAATTCAAGTATAAGAAATAAGAAATACATTATATTAATACAGTATTAGAGACAGCTTCAATTATTTTTAAAATTATACGACATTTCATTGTTAAACAAACCAAAATACAATGTTACAGTTAGTAAAACAATCTTCTATCTTAAGTAAAATAGTTATTAAACATAAGTTATTAAACTCCTACGGAGGCAGTTGAGTATTAAACTCAACTGCCTCCGTAACCAATGGTATAGGCGTATGCCTTAGAAACTGGAGGTCGTGGGTTCCGAATCCTGCAGGGACTCAACAAATTTTCATTGTTGTTTCCTAGTTGGTTAGGGCAATTTGGGCCGATCACCCTAATTGTCTGAAAGTAAGATGATCCATGCGTCGGATGGGCATGTTACAAAGTCAGTCCACCACCAACCCGCATTGGACCAGCGTGGTGGGATACGGTCCAAAATACCCTAATGGATGAAGGTGTATTAGGGAGGCCTATGTCCAGCAGTGGACTATCACAGGCTGATGATGATGATATTAAACTCGATGAAATCCTTAAAGCTGCGGTATTTATTATGGATAGTATACCGGTAAACAATGGAAAGCATAGCCTTTAATCAGTTCATAAAATTAATTAATTTACATGTGTGTATAAGTAAATAAAAAATACTACTAAAGGATACAATCTTTATATCGTTACTAATAATATCAACATAAAAGGCACATAAAAAGGAAGTTTTTCTTGTTTGTAACAAAGTTAACGAGAAGAAGACGGAAGGCTATATGAAAACCGGGAAAGTTAAATTAAGCGTCGCTTCCTTGCTACGAGCAAAAAATAACGAGGTAAGAGTATCCACGATAGTGTACTTATTTATAGAATCACGCAATATTAAAAAAATATATTTTTAATAAAAGCTTTAATTAAAAGTAAAGGTTTTTGTACATACCTAACAATGTTCTTGGCTGAAGTGTAACACAACCGGTGTGGATGTACTCAATCAGTTGTCGGAAGACGTCCGGCTCGAATTCCTCGATTATCAGGGTTTGATGTTGCTGCGAACAAGGCTTGAAACAAAATAAAACTAATAAATAATTAATGCACACATTATATGAGTTAAACTCTTTTGCGAGGTAGCCGCCGTTTCGTTATAACTAATTGTGTATTATACAAATAAGTACCCTGAATTTTTTCAGCATAACTATGTACAAAACACTTGTGCTGAAGGATAAAATTAATAAGTTTCAAAAAGATGTAGATATTAATAAAAAAATTTAAATACGTTCAAAATTAGAATTCGAACAACAAAGCTTAAGCAAACTATCGGTATATTTATATAAAATATAAACGAAAGTCAAGATAATATGAAGCCAAATTGAGTGACATAAAGTACTTTATCCTATTTATTTACAATAATAAAGTATTTAAAAATCGAAATAATAACAACATCAAAGTCTAACTTAATTATAATAAAAGACATGCATGTAAATATCTTGAATTTATTAAAACCAGTCTCGATTTACGCAGACGATAAATTTAACTACAAAGTGTTTAAAATAGAGAAAATCCCAATTAAACAAGTAATTCTGCCACCTTTACACTTCCTACGACAGCGTTAATTTTGCTTTACCTCTTGTATTGGAGCCAATTGCTGCGCGAAAGACGATCTCTGTAGTGAAAATATTAATGAAAATTTGGTTGCTAATCAATTATGCAAGTTTTTGTAAATAATTGCTATTAAATAGTATTTTATTTTCACCTTCCATTTATTTCTAAGCAAAATTTTATCATTGAATCATAATAGCCATCTTTGTCCACAAACATATTAGTAAAATCGGTATATACAAACGCGTGTTTAAGCATAAACATTTGGCTAAACCGTCGGACGCATTAGTCCGTAATAAATTTTCTTGTGAGCATGTAATCGATTACATTCGCTCGAATTGCCTTTTTGGGTTGTCTGTGACACACGTGCGAGACTGCGAGGTTATGTTCTAAAACACTTAAATAACCAAAGTTTGGCATGGCAATTCAGATCTACATATATAAATGTTTTCAAAATGTAAACTTTATTGCCTTTTGTTAATAGCTTCTGTTTGCTTTATTACTTATTTATAAATTTATTTCTTTTAATTTTTGTTGTCAAACTTTAGCATCTATCAATCATTCTATATTTCAGTAAAACCATCCGTTGTAAAGTTTTAAAAATGTTCATATAACCAGCTGCGCCAAAATCAACAAAATTGAATTTCTGTATTAATCTATAAACCAACTTAACTTTCTCTCTATATCACATACCTGTTGTGCAGCGTTTTGCAGATTCAACAGTGGCTCTGAAGATCTTTTAAGGAACAATCTCAACTTGTTTTCACGCGGCGCTGGTTCCTTCTTTCTCTGGGGGCTCGGTGCCTGATAGAGCATCTTTTGGAAAACCCTATGCATATTATATAAGATTAGTAAGGAATAAGTCATCTTACTTACAATAAAGTTAACGATGTGATATACCTGCTACGTGAGGCTAGGACAGCTTTGACAGCGCAAACCGGTTCCCGGGTGTCGCCGACGAGGAATGTGACGTCACAGAGTTCAGGCATAGATGCCAGAAACTTCATGTCCTCAGCTAAGCCTGATTTGTTCTCGAATGTACTGAGGTCTGGCTCTGCCTCCATTGCCGCTAACGCCCCGCTTCTCATTGACGCCTGGGAAAAAACACGTGTTTAATGATATTTATAGTTCTTACATTAACTATTATCAATAATATTATTTGTCACACAATTTATATGATAAACGGCTGAATTGGTAAAATTTTAAGGGTATCAATTTTTTAAAAACTATTAGTTGTACAGTAATACAAATATTTAATATCATAGGTACTAGAATATTGTGCTTAATTATTTCTTTTCGGGACATAATTTATGTAATAAACGAGATGAATCCGTAAAAAGTAGATTTAATCTACTACTGTTTCTGGTTCCAAAATTTAATTTTTTCCTAATATTAAAAAATATTAAAACTATAGTAATATTACAATCTCCTATTATATATATTAAATTTATGAAAACCCATATCAAACAGTACACATTCATTTCCATTTCATTGTACAACTGCAATTAGTAATAACAACAGAATAAAAAGTAGTGTTTCATTATAAACTGAAATTTTACTTAATATTTTTTATAACTTTGCAATTTAATTTAATTTGTTTCTATTACTCACTTCGTCTAGACTAAAATACTTAGTCACCGATATACTCATCTTGATTCTGATAAATATTTTTAATTTAATTTTTATTGGCTACACCGTTTAGAGACCAGACGTTTGGTCTCGACGAAGTACAAACGACAACTGCCGGAACGTGGTAGATGAGTAAAGGAGAAAGTAAAAAAGTGTCTGAGTCAGAATATTGGCATCTAGGTGTATGTCTGGACTTCGCACGGGTGGCTTTCAATTATTACTAGTACTATCATAAAATTAAAAGGAAAAAACAAAGGTAGGCAAGATATATATATGGAGGAAAAAGCTAATTTTTTCTAAAAATAAATATAGCCCTCTAATTAAGCGATACTGCAGATTTCCTAATTAAAAATCACTTTTTTGTCATATTAGTATGAAGAAAGCAAAAATATTTAAAACAAAAATCCTAAAACGCTTTTGACAATGTTCATGTAAAAATATTACCATAATTTAAAAGTATTTATTACAGTTTAAAAAAACTAATAAAGATTATAGCAAATAATTTTTGTAAACGTGCTTACTAAAAAATGCTCATCATCTTTTAAATTTCGAACGATTTTTATCAATACCTTTGAAGTCCGAACAATTTACGACTCCATAAAATCTTTTTCTATACACAAACATATCCTAGACGACGTAGAAACGTGTTCAACGTTTTGATTCAATTTCTCAAATCAAAATATCTATAGACGTTATTTGAGTTATTATTTCATAAGGGTTTTTATGGAACAAAATTTATCTACAAAAATGGAAACAGAGTGGGTAGAAAATATAAGGCTCAATAAAAATACAATTATTAAAAATATTCTCAATGCACTTTATACGATGTTTAATAAACTTAAACGGTGTTTTATTTTCACTGAATTTTATTTTAAAACTTTTATACTTAAATAGGTACATATAAAAGTTATATATTATTGGCATTTTTAAGAAATACATCTTTAACAAGTTTTTGTTCGCGGTAATATAGTTGCTTTAACCGTTCTGATTAACACGTCCAGGTGACCGCTATGTGGGGCATGAGCGACGACCTGAAATCATTACACCCCTATTGACATTATCGATTGTTGAATTTTCGACGCCCCTTCAGAGTTATCCGAATGTTAACAGCGCAAAGTCGAGTAAACATACCGTTAATTAAGTTTAACGAAGCTTTCGTTCTGATCAATAGAAACGTAACTTTAATGTTTCAAATAAGCATTGCAATTTAATTATTTTGTAGTATTTAAAAAATGGCAATGTAAAATATGCGCGCAGTCCAAAATACTGTTGGCTTTCCCTGAAACCACGCACATCGCAGTCTACGCGAGACGAAACACTCCACCTACGCTGTTTGTCTAGTGTAACGCCCACGCCTGTAATCGCTACATTACGTACATTCTAATCAAATCGCTCATCGCAAGCGGCTGACCTACCTGTTGATTTTTTCCCCTTTAGTACGTGCAAAATCCGAGTTCAATTAAGTTAGCCTTCTAAAGTTAAATACCTCCATAAAACTTATTCTCTGTCTCCGGAACGGCACAACGATTGACACGGGTTCAACTTGATCTTTTTGACTTGATGAACTTGCCAACAGTTGGAAAACGAATGCACTGATTACTTTTAACAAACTAATGCTTTTAGCGTTGAAGTAATGAGAGCTTATTATTGAAGCATGACAGCTTTCGGTACACGAGACTGTAGAGGTACATACAGAGTCGTCTACTGCGCACGCGTGTTGTTACACGCGCATGCCCGGGTCCCATATCAATATAACGCTGTTAGCTCAGAAGGTCGCCTGGCGTTTTGAATGAGATATCATTGAAAAATAAAACCCATGAATGGATAAAGATAAGGGAAAGCTTTATTCTTGGTGCAACATCGTGAATGTATTCGTCGTTGTTGATGGAGCATTTCATAGGTTATTGCTATTTATGTTTTAATGTAATAATAACATTGCATGAATGAATGTAATATTACTGAAAAGCGCTTATGCATTTAATTATAATTTTGTTAAATACTTAACGTAAGATTTTTATCTGAAAACATTATTTTATATGAAAACAAAATTAGATTTCATTTCTATTAATATACGATATATTAAGAGAAATGAAGAAAATTAAATGAATGAACCAAGTTTGTAGAAAAAAGAAAGTATAAAAGTTTTTGCGAGCCTCGTGATTGTTAGTTAAGTTACAAACATAAACCTAAAAAGAGTACACAAAAATATCACTTACAAAATATTAGGGTCTTAAGCTTGTTTGAATGTTTTCAAAGGACTACAAACCCACGTATTTTTTTAAGGGGGCAAACTTTAACTTTCGTAAAACTAAATTAACGCTGAAAGTATTAAAAAACTGCAACCAACGGCCTCATAAAGGTTGTTAACAGAACTGAAATAATTCATCAACAGTTTTGGAGTTTATTCACCAAAGCAACAATTACATTAATTAGTAATCTTCGTAATGAATGAGAAAAGGCAAGTTTTGCATAGTCAACTTAAAGTTTTTAAACTGTTTTTATTGCTCTTTTATTTAATATTTGCTTTTGAATTTATTAATAAATGTCTATATTTTTGCAACTGTCAAAGCTTTAATATTAATATAAAATATAGTATAGATAGATTAATTGTACAAAATATTTTATGTTCCTTTGTGTTTTCAAAAACACGACATCTTTACTCTTACTTCTATACCTACCAATCCTGGTCTCTGCACAACAGTCCCATGATTGCACACCAGGTGGCGCTCCTTCCAAATGTGTAGTAAATGTCAAAAAAATTAAATTAGGGTTTACAAAAATTAATTTAAAGCCTTTGAATTGAACCTACATATTAATCACTTTTGTTATAGAACCAATTCAGTTTACACAAAATAAAGTAGGTAACTAAATATGCGCCACTGATATTATTAAAGTATAACGAAGTCTTGAAGTTTTTTTGCCATGAAGGGGCTAATTATTAAATTAACCCTGTTCTAATTTTAGCGTATGTATGCAAAAACTCAATAAAATACTATTTTAAGTTGCTTACGAAGCTAATTAAGTAAATGTAGATTCTTATGTAATTTAACATATCTCATATACTAATTTTTTTGTGCAAAGTCTTTTGTGTCGATTAAAACAGCAAATTAAGCTGTGAAGAATTTGCGGCAAATTCTAAAAAAAACAAAAAAATAATGTCTTTGAAATTTCAATTTAATAATTAATTAATAATTAATTGAAAAAAAAACGTGTCAACAATATGCTCTTAATATAAATTACACATTACAATTTAATAACTCTTGACTTAACTTAAGCCAAAATAGTTAGAGCCAGCTTAAATCGAATATACATATTATATTACTCCATCATTTACGGTCCTACTTGGATCATTAGATTTTATTGTTTTGCGACTTAGTAACGTGATGATACATTTTGGGTCGCCAGTGATAAATGTCACGTCTATTAGGCAAAACGATTCTCCCAAAGATAGATTATCGGCCAAAGTAAGATTGATCGTAATGCATTATAATGAAGGTATAAGCCATTAGCAAATTACATTACGTATAGCAAAAGAGAAAAAACACATATTTAAAATAAAAGAAAACAATTTCAAACACTTTTTTGGAGATTCTTAGATGGCGTTATATTTTCGTTAATTTCAGGTTAATTTAATGTTGTTACAGGTAGACAGATTATTGTTTTAAACGTATAAATAATCTATTACGAATATATGTTGATCACTTCAAATAGTAAAAAATCAATATGATCTCTGGGTTACGTTAAAATTTCGTCATAATTCATCCTTACTTTGTGTCTTGTTTGTGTCTGTCATCATTTTCCATAAATAAAATTAAAATCAATTTTCTTATAATTTCGGAAAATATTGTCTTACAGCTAAAAATACTTTAAAGTAAGGAAAAATATTATACCAGCTCTTATTGTACTAAAAAGGTTATTTAAATTTATTGTAAACAGTGTTTACTGCTAAGTTAAGCAAAACAACAAAACAGAGAACGCATAACGATTTATTTAGAGAAGGAAATGAAAATTAATTGCTCTAGGAATTTATTTAATTTCACCGAGTTCACAAATTTCATTGAGCTCTCCTAAAGCCACGGCTAACTTCTGTTTCCATTCAAAGACGTTCATTAAGCCTTATTTATTGTGGATTTAATTATTCTTGCCCGAATCGTTATGGAGGGTGACCTAGTCTCATGAATAGACTAAAAGAACTTAAAACGTGGAAATTATTTTTCTTTTACCCAACTATTTATATATATTTATTTAAGTAAAAGAGTAAAAACAGGCATATTCATAGTTTGCTTCGGTTGTTTAATATTCGCATTGGCCCTAACTTTACAAATAAGAGGTCGTGGGCTGGATTAGTTATCTGTTTTTTGGGCAATATGAAATTATCCCCCAGTCTCTTAAAAGTAGGATAATCCATGGTATTAAAAAAAAATCCATGTAAAGGATACATACGTTAAAGCTCGGTTCCTATCAATAAGACTATTTAGGTGTTTTAGAAACTGACAACAAAGTCTTAAGAATTTTTAATTGATTTTTTAAAGATGTTAGAAAAGTTAAAAAAGGGTCATATATAAATATTTTGCGTTATACAGATGTATCATACTACGAATAATCGAATTTGGTGCATAACGCATGAACATGTGCTATATAAAACAAACGAGCGCTTACTAACAGCGTTGAAACATAATTTACCCACTAAATCGAGTATTTTAAATCTGCCAGAAAAAAGTGAGTCTATAAACGTCATATCTAATAGATCACGTCACTAACTTACCGGAAAAAATTTTTAAAGCTTGACATTTTTTTTAATTTCTTCTAACATATCGATAGAGGACGGTCGACTAAGAGGGACACTGCATAAATGTGAACGGTTAGTACCTCTCACATCTGCGAGTGCGAGTTTTATTGTGATGCAGTCAATATCGTTATCCTGGCTGACTCCACAAAAGACCTGCAGAAAAAGATGCAAAGCCTGCTTGAGTCTTTTGGTTGTATCGGTCTCCGGATGAACTAGGATAAAACCAAGGTCCTGTTCATCGAGCAAGTTGAACCGGGAGAAATCGCAAAATAAAAAATTCTATTCTGGATTTTATCGCGTTTGAAATATATTCTACCTCTCGGATATTTTCCAGCGTCAACGCTCACGGATGGTTAGTTTTGTTCAACAATTGATTTGAATAAGATTGGTTAATAAGATTCTAAGTATCATAACCACAAATCACTTCAGGATTATGACTACCGACCGACTAATTAAATGACTATTTTATACAGCAAAATCTTACATTGTTTTATAAAGCGGGTTAGCTGAGCTTAGCATGAACATTTCTCTAAAAGATGTATACATAGATGTATCCTACTTTTCTGGGAATTATTCAGACCGCAGATTTGTAATGCAAGGCCTTTAAGCCTCCGTGGCCTTCATATCACCTTTAAATATAATGCGAAGAAGACTCGAGAACACGGGTATACATTTTCCATTCACTTTTATTTATTAAGCTAGCCGCAACTTTATTTTCATTAATGACACGTTCTATCTAACCTCTTAAATGGCTTATCAAATTTGAAACAATTTTTTTATCTTGTGCTTTAGTTTTAAGATACTTTAAAATCACTTCTTTGAAAGAAAATTAGGATATGTAATTATATAACAATACAACGTATAATACTGTAGTGTTTGTACACATGCGTATACTTTCTACCTTTATACGCGTATTATATC
>JAGSMT010001552.1:0-10447 GCA_029286875.1 Lamproptera curius
AGTACAATTGAATAGGTAGTACACCTGAGTTTGTGCGTACACTTGTGCACTATAATATCTCCCGCGCAGTTGGCTGATCTCTAATACAGACCGGCCGACGTAGTCGGAATCGAGGACATCATCACTAATAAAAGGAAGTGTGAAAGGCGTTTTTAAAGAAGCGCTAGTTTTAAAAATTAGGAGATTGTATTTTTAGAAGACGTGAAGAAAATATTGAAAGGAGAGTGTATGATATAAATTTTGTGAATTGCGTCAGAACTACGGGACTCCACGGGAAATTATAAACTTTAAAGTTAAATGCGATTTGAATAACAGAGAATTAAAACTCGGACGACGGAATATATAATTGAATGGACAATGAAGACATGTGTGCAATTCCCAAGCAACACCAAAATGGAAATGTAGGAATATTGTTTTGTTTGTACTAAAACTCAAAGTAGTATTAACTCCTTGCAACATGTTTTATTTTAATAGCTGCCAATATTTTTTACCAAAATAATATGAATGGAAAATATTACACTTGCAGTTTATGTTGGGCTACATACTTAGAATAAATCCAAAAAGCGGTTTGGTTGAAATAGGGAATGAAAGTTTACATGGAAATTCATCTTTATTGAACATAGAACTTTTAAACTTTGAATCTAGATATGGTAAAAGAACCATAAGTAGTTTTTTACTAGCAATTTAGTAGTTTTTAACCGTACATGGGCGAACTAGGGGTTGAAATGGGAATTAAAGTCAATATGGAAGTTCGTCGTCTTCGAAGCTAAAGACATGAAGTTTTGTTTCTAATGAAAGACAAATACAAAGAAAACACTTCATTTATATTATACAAACTAATTTTAAAAATGATAAAGTAACTGACTATCTGTCTGTCAGCCTTCACTGTATTGCACATACCCGCAATACATTCCAAGAGAGGCCATAAGCTATTAATTATTGTGATCTCATGTTGTCGTACCGGTGGGGCTCACGTAAACGAGACGTAACATCCTATGTATCACGGTAGGCAGCGCGTGGGTGATACTCCTGGTATTTTCGATATCAATGGGCGTCAGTGACCACTTTCCATCAGATGGCCTGACTGCTCGTCAGGCTTCGTATTCAGATAAAATAAAATATATAAGCCAAGAAATAGTATTGCTTGATAGATCAACAAAATATGCTTAAAGTTTAAGAATTATTCACTGTAATTGTTTTACTATATAAATAAGTGTCACTAAAATGTAATTTAACCCGTGTTTTAATTGTTATTGTCCATTTTATTAACCCCCGACGTAAAAACGGATGAAGATAATTTAGTTTTATTTGCATTAAAGGTGATTCAAGTGCGAGGGTTTTGAGACATGTGTTATGAAAATCGGTTAAGCCGATAAAATTGTGGGGGTGAAAGTGGAAAGATAGCTGAAAATGTACTCGAAACATAATCGTAGCATAATACCCTAACTGTTACTCCAAAGGGGTTTCGATTTCTACCGCGGGAAACATATTGTGTGATGAACAAAAGCATCCCTCGTGTCTGATTGTTTGTATCTACATATATAATATACATTAATTCTAGAGTCCGACCGAAAGGTCATGGAATGGAGACAGTATATTAAACGTGTGGTAACCGTTTATTTCAGTTGCTAATAATATTTTTATGTAACAAAATATTAGAAATATATTAATTTTTTTTTCAAATAAATTTCTTATAGCAATATGAGTTATTAATAAATAAATTAATAATTGTGACTGTTGCATTAAAGACTAAGTATTGGTATTTGGAAATCTTCCTAATCAATACTTTGGTTTGTATTTGTAGTTCCGAGGGGGGATCAAAAAGTAAAAATGAGATAGAATATAATGACTATGATAACTTAATTATTTATTTTTCTACGTAATCTCCGAGTCCAGCGTTCCAAATTTCCAATGCTTCAATTCCTTTAAAAAAAAGGATTGTCTTGGTCCTGCAAAAAGGTCACCACGGCATCGTTTACTTGTTATATATAGTTTTAACACATGTTTCCTCTTAAGTATTTTATCAATTAGGTCTGGTGAGATCTGGTGAATAGCGGATGCTCAACCAATTGTATTCTAGCATGCTGAACGGTAAGGTAGCTAACGGTAGCTAATGCCAACCTATGCGCCGGATACGTTGTCAAGATGAAACAGCTCGCCCGTTCAAAGTTTGCCTCTTTTTATCATTGACGGCATTTCTCAACCTCGGTATTGAAGCTGCATAATCTGTAATGATGGTTCCATGCTCCAGGCAATCAAACAACAATATCACTTCTGAGTCCCAAAATATTGAGGCCATACCCCGGCCTGGCCATATACCACGGCCACGGCATGAAGACCCTTCGGGATAAACCCGTGTTTCGTCCACTGCCACAAAACAAGTTTTTAAGTTTTTAGAATCTTCTTTAAACTTGTCCAACGATATCTTCGAAGTCGATTTTGTTTCTGATTCTCGGCACCCATCTTGCGGAGACTTTTCTCATAATCAAAATTTGTGTTATTATGCGTTGAGTGCCTCTATATAAAATGCTCGTTTCTTGGATTAGGTATCAGATGGTAATTCTTTGATCGCTAAAAACAGTTTTTTCGAATATGGCAGCATATTCTTATTGTTTCTTATTGATTACTGGCTTCGATGGACGTCTGCAACCATGTTCGTTTTCCGTGTACGTTCTCCCTACTCGAAATTAAGAAGCCCACTTTGCGACAATTGATTATGACAGAGCAGTCTCTTCTCATGTTGCCTTTGAGCCGCAGTAAATCTCTTGCGTTGTTAACTTTTTATAACAGTGGTTTTTAATGACACTTGGGTTTTCTCTTTTTTTGGGAACATTTCGCCACACATAGCAAACAAATGACTACCTTCAGAAAAAAAGTAAAGAGACTAGAAGATTTTTTTATTAACACAACAAATATCTGAGCTATACTTTCCACTATTATTTGTATTTATTTTTTGTTTACCATTATATTATATTTTGTTCTCACTACTATTTGTTCTTCTAGAAAGAAGAGGAGGGAACTCTTCTTTCTAGAAGAATCATCAATTTCTTTTGTCAAACTTGGAATGTTTGCCTGAACTAAAATTGACTGATCTGAGCTCGATTGTAGCAATGATACATTTAACTTTCGCTACTATTTTGAAATTGAAAACACTTCTGAAACCAGTTTCGGTTTCGGCAAAAGTTTCGAGCCAAATTTGGCGAAACCGAAACTCGGCCGATATTGATTTTTGGCCGAAACTCGGCGAAACCGAAACCGAAACCGAAAGTTCGGTCGGACACTAATTAATTCACAAAAGAGTGGTAAATCTCATATGTATTTTTGAGCCATATAGTTTCCATTGAACTAGCTTTGCTTAACTTGGGACTAGACCAGACCAGTGGTAGGTCTCCTTTTCACCGGGGAGCGTCTGGGTGGGTACTACCGCGGTGCCTATTTCTGCCGCGAAGCAGTAGTGTGAAAACACTGCTGTGTTCCGGTTTTAAGGGCACCGTAGCCAGCGTATTTTCTGGGTAAACGAGACTTAACACCTCATGTCTTACGGTAGGCAGCGCGTTGGCGATACCACTGGTATTGCCAATATCTATGGGCGTCGGTGACCACTTCCCATCAGGTGCCCCGACTACTGATATAATATTATTATCATCATCTATGCGAATAAATAAAGTTGAATGGTATGTTTAAATAACGGTTTTTAAAGGAGTACATTGTTATATATAGCCCGTACATGTAGTACGTTTAAAATTTTTAAATATTTTTGTCTAACTGTCTGTCCGTCCGTCTGTCTGTTTGTTCTGGCTAATCTCTGGACTATCACTTAAAGTTATAACTTAGGCTACTTTTTCTGTTTGTGAAAAAAA
Organism: Lamproptera curius; assembly: GCA_029286875.1. Lineage (NCBI taxonomy): Eukaryota > Metazoa > Arthropoda > Insecta > Lepidoptera > Papilionidae > Lamproptera > Lamproptera curius. Next base: position 3,861 of record JAGSMT010001552.1, read on the forward strand.
ATATAACCACGCGAACAACGTAGCGGGCAGCAGCTAGTATTGCACATCTCTATATTTGGGTTTTACCAACTCTTAAATAAATATCACTTGAATGCATCTCTTCAAAAGCAACAGTAGTATTTCATTCACCATGTTGGCTATGTATAGTCAGTTTGAATTTGCACAGATACTTCCGGCTGCAGTTTTCCACATTGACTTCAATATGTCAGGAATCTGTATCCCCAATTATTCTGTCATATTTTAAATTTTCTATGTCGAATTTCTCTTAGCGTTACATAACATTCATCTCAGGATTACACTCAATAAAATCCAATACAATTTATAAGGTTCGAGAAATGTAAAAGGGCTTAAAGGCCTGATTTATTCTTTTGTTCATAGAGTGAAGCAAAGCTTAAATGTCGGGAACGAAGGTATCATGTACCTAAATGCTTTAGGCTAACTTGTAATAAGGTGGTTTTCACTTTTTCAATTGTTCAATCGACGTGTTTGACGCGTTTCCAAAAGACAAGAGTTAGATACTCAGTGTAAATTTTTTAATTAATATTCATGAACTGATTAGAACCGCAAATAATGAAATATTTTAATTTTGCCGTGAACATAGGAATTGGGTTGAAATTATTTAGTCTGCGAATACCGAAGGCTCGAATTGTCATCTCCTTTTCACTTAAATCACTGGATTAAAGGAAAAAAATGTCATAATTGTAATAATGTTTGTTTAATACAAAATCTAATTGCAACTAGAAATAAAATAAAAAAGAGAGGCCGTTTCGTACATTATCAAAACAAGAAGCGCCTTATGCACGCAATACCAATGAATGTTCACCTGACGATGACGCGAAATAGATTTTAGCCTGGGCTCGCTCTTTTAAAGTGTTTCCAGAAATCACAGCAACGCAGCCATTGGCATTCGTGTTCGGAATTTTGGAGCCTAATTAGCATAAGTACATTTTATATATTATCTCACCCATCATCAGGCTGTGACAGTTCACTGCTGGACATAGGCCTCCCCTAATACACCCCTTCATCAGAGAGTCCCATCACCCATCCATAAGGGGGTATTGGACCGTATCCCACCACGCTGGTTCAATGCGGGTTGATGGGCGGACCAACTTTTTACATGCCCATTCGACTCATGGATCATCTTACTTTTCAAACAATTGGCTGATCAGCCCAAATTGCCCTAACCAACTAGGAAACAACATTGGTCATTTGTTGAGTCCCCGCAGGATTCGAACCCACTACCCACTAGGCTACGGAGGCAGTTATTATCTCGCTATGACCAATATATAAAATATCATGATATACATAAACAATTGTAGAGAACCTTAATACATACTGTTAATAATCTTTTTAATTTGTTGTCTTTGTGTTCGCCATCAATGATGCGAAAAATGGTAGTAGAAATGAAAAAAACGTCACTTTTTTATCTACGAGCATACGGTTTTTTTTACATATGTTGACTAGTTAACAATTATTACTGGAATCCGTATTGAATTTATTACTGGAATTTATAAATTTCATAGTTGCAACATGTATCATTTGATATAATATAATTGGAATATAATTTTAAATCTCAAAAATAAGCAATACGATTAGACGAAAGATTAAAAATGCCAGGACCATGAATATTTCATTCCTTCAAATTTGATTGACAATCTATCGATAATTTTGAATTTTCACCGATGACATATAACCATTTATTATTATACAATTGTCAAATTTCTACATGATCTTAAAAGATTTTGTATTACACACAATAGATACAGAGCTCAATGCTTTAGAAGTTGTTTCCGATTCGCAGATTGTAGCGCTGGAATACATATTGGTTTATTCGCAAACATAGTATTGTAGATACAGAATCTTACAGCTACTTAAACTACCCATTTTACAATAAGAAGGCTTTTCTTTTGTGACGCCGATATATGTTGTATAAGTATAATTTTATTTCGTAAGCGTAGCTGGACACCGTAAGCAGTGGTAAAGATTACATTCGTTAGGAAATACTAGTGGTATTTTTAATATGAACACAATTTTCATTTAATTGCAATAACTAGCAATGTCTCAATATTTAATAAAAGAGAGATACTTTCTAAGTATAAACTAACAGGAAAATTTCATAAGTTTGGTAAAAAACCTTTATTTTGGCCTAAATAATTGATTCGGTTACCCGAATATTTTGACAATGTGACTTGGCCATTTTCCTCATTATCAATAGCATTACTGTATTTTATAGCATCATCCTCGTTCATTGTTCGAAAACCTTTTAGAACGAGATTGCTAGAGTAACAAATCGTATGGCATTCTAAACTGGCCAGTTCAAATAAATTCGTTACGTTTGCCCAAGTCCCGGGTGCCTCCTATCACACCGTTCAACCGGCTTAATAAACGGTATTTTGTATAACTTCCTCCGTAGCTTAGTGGTAAAGGCGTGTGCCTTGGAAATCGGAGGTCGCGGATTCGAATCCAGCGAGGACTCAACAACTTTTCATTGTTGTTCGGATGGGCATGTAAAAAAGTCGATCTTACGCCGGATCATTTGACGTCGACTGGAAAAATTGCTCTTATGACCAGGCGAGGCTACTGCAATATAATAAAATATAAAAAACAAATATACAGTAATATATATATATATATATATATATATGGCATACGTAGGCAGCCGAGCAGTCGGGCCACCTGATGAGAAGTGGTCACCAAGGCCTATAGACATTGGCAATACCAGTGGTATCACCAACGCGCTGCCTACCGTGAGAAATAGGGTGTTAAGTCTCGTTTACCCAGTAAATACGCTGGCTACGGTGCCCTTCAAACCGGAACACAGCAGTGTTTTCACACTACTGCTTCGAGGCAGTAATAGGCACTGCGTGGTATCCACCAATTTTAGAACATCTGGACCAGACCTCTGACCACAACGTAGAAATTTTCTTCATCTAGTGAGCTATTATAAAATATTTAAAATCCCAAACTTCAAGTCCGTAAGTAGTTAAGCGAAAGCAAAGTTAAGCATTTATGGATGGCTCCGACTGGACTCTTAAGGGATTAAATATAATACAAAATTAGAAGAATCTGTCAATACAAATGTAAATTTTTTTTGGAAATTTGTTTCTTGCCGTAAATGTACAAACCAAATTCCCTCAACTATGCATGACCACTCACGTACGTCTTCTGACCCTGAAGAGATATGCCGACTTTTCTCATCGTGTTTTCAGTCAGTATTTGAAACTTCTTTTAACTCTAATCAGCCGTCTATACAAAGTTAAATACACGAAAACGACAATATAATAGACAACATAGAAATCTCCTCCTCTAAAGTTAACAAAGCTTAAAAGGAACTTGATCCTTCTAGAGGTCCGGGACCTGATAATTTACCACCTATCTTCCTACAAAAAACAGCTTCTGCCCTTTCTAGACCCATAACCATATTACTTAAAAAGTTTTTAGCAGAAGGGACATTTCCTGATCTTTGGAAATCTGCTAATGTTGTTCCAATACATAAAAGTGGCGAAAGGAGTGAAGTAACTAAATACAGGCCAATCTCTATATTATGTACTTTATCAAAAATATTTGGGAGACTCGTACACAATGAAATATATCCAATACTTTGCAACTCGACTATACCAGAACAACACGGATTTGTTAAACGACGCTCCACTATCACCAATCTCACCATTTACTCGGGACATCTTTATGAAAATATGGACAAACGCATACAAGTCGATGCTATATATACAGTCTTTCAGAAGGCTTTTGATAGAGTGGATCACGACATTTTACTGAGAAAGTTGGCCTTTAACGGGATCACAGGAAATTTGCTTAGATGGTTTTGCTCTTATATACAAAACAGATCTCAAAGAGTAGTATTAAATGGATTCTGTTCCAGCTTTGTTCAAGTTAAATCTGGGGTACCACAAGGGTCAATTCTAGGGCCATTACTCTTTATATTGTATATAAATGACATAAACAAATGCTTCCTACATTCAAAATTTTGTTATACGCCGATGACCTTAAAGTATATAAAGCTATTAAAAGTTGGAATGATTGTTTACTTTTACAAAGTGACATAAATCGCTTAAGTATTTATTGCTTGCAAAACAATTTAAAACTTAGCATAAATAAATGTCATACCATTAGCTTTACCAAAAATAGAAAGTGTATTAAGTTTCCTTACACACTTCTCAATGAGATACTGAACAAGGTGACATCATTAAAAGATCTTGGAATAATTTTGGATAACAAACTTTCTATGGACCTGCATATAGAAACACTCGTTAACAGGGCGTTTAAAATGTATGGTTTTATAATGAGAACATCAAAAGAATTTAAAAAACCTTTAACTTATATGCATCTATTTAATGCCCTGGTTCGTCCTCAGGTTGAATATGCCTCCCGAATTTGGAACCTAATATATGAAAAATACGTAGAAAAAATTGAAAGAATACAAATAAATTTTTTCAAAACCTTGAATTACAGATGTCATAAAAATAAAAAGCTTGACCCAATATAAAACACTAACATTAAAATCTAGACGTTTGCTTCTTCAGATGATGTTTCTACACGGCCTATGTAATAACAAATTTGACTGTCCATGCTTAGTGAGTAAATTGTAATATTTGGTGCCTCGAACAGTCATTCAACGGCAGACACGCTCACAGTGCTTATTTTATGTCGACCCCTGCCGCTCTAATGCTGGCAGACGAGTTCCCGTTCGCCATCTAGTAGACACATATAATAAACACTTCATAGACATTGATATTTTTTCCCTTCCTGCGTGTAGTATCAAGTTTCAGTAATAATATAAGTTATATTTGTTCTTATAAATTTTTTATTTAAATATACTATATATGTTATTACTTTTTTTTTCTATTCATTTTTTTTTATTATTTTATTAACTACTTTTTACGTACTTCATCATATTTTGTGGATTTTATTATTAATAAATAGTGTTATGATTTAATAATTTATAACTTAATTGAGCACTGTTTTTCAATAAAGAAAGAAAGCAGCTGGGTGTGAATAGTTATAAATGCACTATTTAACACCCACGCTATTGGGTTTGTAATTATCAATTAGTTTTTGTGGACATGTGGTATTGAAATGTATTACGAATAGTTTCGTAATCTGTTCATGTCATTTAAAGCTTCACTATCGCACGGGGTTTTTCTTGTTAACTTAGAACAAAAAAGTTCTTCGATGCAAATGCCGTCTAAGGTTTCTACACGACTTACTCGTGTAAGATAAAATAATTAATATTTAATACAATATTCTGATACATACTCTATATAAAATACTCTGATAGAACCAAAAAAAGGCGCAACCCAAAAAAAATCGTGACAAATCGTGTTCAAAGATTCTGTTACATAGATAGATGCATCCCGAACTTATAAAAGCGTGTTAAAAAATATTGATATCTTATCAATCATTAGCGTTTTTGAAAAAAATAAAACCATTAAGAAACAGTGTAACAGTAAAGTTGAATGATAAATTGTTAATTATTTTTGCATCGTTACCAAATATCTACACATGCACCTAAACTTTTCCATTTGATATTATAATGAACTTTATACGAAAGTTATAGTCCTATTGTCTTTGCATAAATGTTATACAATTTACAATTTATACGGACTGAAATTTAATAATCACAAACACGCTAAGGTTGTTCACGGAGAGTAAATATTACGTGAAATCCAAAATTAAAATTATGACAACACAACGGCTCCCTTTCTAAACTTAACAAGGCTTGTACAATATAAACGTAATCCGATCAAAATGAGGTCTGGAGTTAAAATAAAAAATTCTAAACCTAATTTAATTGATAAAAAACGTAGGGCCGGTAAGCGGTACCCTTATTGGTCGAATATCGCGTAGTTATTTAGATTTGCGGCAGTCTACCAATTATAACAATTGTTCTTAAAATGCGTCTTTTATTTGGCTCTGAATTATAAATATTTTTTTAGAACGCTAATACAACATCGAAATGTCCCATACAAACTAAAGCTCTTAGGTTATGGCAACTAACTGACTGATTAATACATAAACTTTCTATTATTTTGTAATTAAATACATATTATATTGATACGAATATTAATACTCGAGAAAAACATATTCATTATCCAAGCGGGTCGTCTAAGATTAATAAATAAACTTGTTTTTCCCTTTACATAAATATTAAGTTAATATATTATGTAAAGTGTTAATATAAATAAAGTCATTACATATATTTAATTATCATATCAACGTGCATACTCGAAAGGGTACCATGTTAATCACACAGTGTTCCTTCAAAAGTGGGAACCGAACCTATATCCTCTTCTATAACATTCAAGGCCGCTTACCGCCTATCAAAACAAATTTACAAATAAGATAATAGTTATTACGTCCAACAACGCAAACTTTCGCCCTAGCCGCATTGGTTGAAATCGGTGTCTACACATTTTAGTATACGAATATTACAAAAGTGAAACGGTTCAATCTACTTTATACGAATTTATTCGATAATCTTTCGAAAAAAATGAGCTATTTTGCGAATTGCATTGAGATAACAAATTAGTATTTACAGTAAACACGAAAAATCAATAAAAGTAGATTTA
>JAGSMT010001553.1:0-22886 GCA_029286875.1 Lamproptera curius
AATTCTTTAGATATATTGACAGTTTCGTGATATATTATGCTGTGTGCTCAATTATTTACAGATTGATTAAATTGATGTAAACACATGCATTTGTTACATTGTAACTATATTTTCTTCTCTTGATAGTTGTTGTTATGTTACATATGTGATTTAGATACGTACGTACAGCTTGGTAAACAAAACTATTTGAAAAATTTAACTGCTTTGATCTATTTAATTAATTGACGATGTTCTATCCTATTGATCCTAGCTTCCCCTAAAGAGAAGGGATTCAATTCTGAGCGTATTTTTTTTATATATGTTACCTTGTTCCTCCGGTCCTAGTGCTCAGATTTTTTAACATACTTTTTTACCTAGCTTTCATGTAGTCCCATTTTTTTTACTATTCTGCTATGCAGATTAATAGATAATTGAAAAAATTACGGCGTCGAAAAACGCACCCTTGTCCGAATTACAAAACGGGCTAAATCATAAAAGGTAGACTTAAACTATCTAATGTTCTATCTACAAAGAACATGTCATTATATTTTGATAAAATAATACTTTAAAAGATAACAGAAATTTAAAATTCGTCAGCTGAAATAGCATGGTAGGTTCATGCAAAGAGCATATAATAATCTGATTTTATTGCGCAAAAAGTTAATCACCGAAGTCGGTCATATTTTTTTTTGTTGAAATTTAACTTTTTACTGCAACCATTTATCCCTTTTTCATAAGTGATCACACACCTTGGCACAAACTAGGTCAACTGTAAAAAGGATTGGATATGATTAGTTGTCAGTTATCTTGAGCGCACTGAAGATATATAAAGGCTGCTTACACTGGTTTCGATGGCTCAATGGATCGACTCTTACCTGCCCATCTAACGCACAGATCGAAGTGCTAGTTTTTTTGTTGTCTTTGTAGCCACGTATTTAGTAACGAAGTCATTCATAATATCAGTTACATAAAAGAATAAGAACTGACTCCGTAGCCTAGTGGTATGGCGTGGGCTTAGAAACCGGAGGTCGTGGGTTCGAATCCTGCAGAGACTCCACAAACTTTCATTGTTGTTTCCTGTTAGTTAGGGCAATTTGGGCCGATCATCCAATTGTCTGAAAAGTAAGATGATCGATGTGTCGGATGTGCATGTAAAAGTCGGTCCACCCGCCAACTCGCATTGGACCAGCGTGGTGGGATACGTCTAAAAACCCCTAATGGATAGGGATGTATTAGGGGAGGCCTTATCCAGCAGTGGACTATCACAGGCTGATGATTATGATTTTATTAAAAGTATAAGGAGATAAAATGTCGTAAATATTAAAAAAAATGAAACATACGCTCCAAGTTGAATACGTTGCTCAAATTTCTGCACTCAATTTAAAAAAAAAATAAGAAAAAATTTAAAAAAACTACTTAAAATAAAATTAAATAAAAAAGCGCAAATTTTGTACATTCGATGTGGAAGGGACATAAAATAATTGAAAAAAAAAGCTTTTACTGCTTCTAAATACTATTCTCCTAGTGATTTCTCTACTATTTTATGTACAACATATTAGTGGAATATAAAAAAAAATTAACAGAAACACGATACACGAAACACGGAAAATTTTATTCATTAAAAAGAGGAAAACGCTTCTATTTTTCTTTTCCCAAGCATCACTTTGTATTTGATAAAAAGCCTCTTAGGACTGATGTAATGAAAAGGAAGAAAGATAAATTAAATTTGTTATAAAGCAAATATCTTCGAATAAATCCTTTGAGCATTGTTTGCGTCTAATACGTAAGCATTAAACATTACTTCATTTATAATGAATGATTTATTTTCTGTATCACGTTTATCTAAAAATATCTTTAGCTTTTATAAATTCATCTTTAAAAACTGAGGCAAGCTATAGTGCTCAGTCAGTCAGCTCAGTTATAGTGCTAACATGAATCAGTTTTGACAAATTACGTTGTAAATAAAAATAATAATGAAAACAAACACCAGTTGAAATTGTTACACAATAATAATACTACGTAAGGAATCTGTAGATCAAAGTTCGTTCGAACGTCTGGGGTAGTAACACCGCGGTGCCTTTTTCTGCTTCTGTTGTGTGTAAAGAGCACGTTTAAGGGAAATGATTTAATACCAATGGCTTCGGCTCGTGAGGTAATTGTAGCAATTGAATTAGTGAGTAAACGAGACATGACATCGCATGTTTTAGGAGTGATGAACGGATATGTGGCGTATATTGTATATTAGTACGAACAATAGCTAAAATAATTACCGAGTAAATAAGATGTAATATTCATAGTTTAATTTGCAGTACTTATGGGCAGGGCGTATTAATTACCACCAGGTGAACGTTTTGCTCGCCTCATAGTTATAACCGTTACAAAACGTGATGTTTTATTAATTTTACGATGCAAGATATAAAAGCATGAAATGGTAATTATCATTATCAGCCTGTGATAGTCTACGCTGGCCTCCCCTAATACATCCCTATCCATTAGGGTTATGGACTATCCACAACGCTGGTCCAATGCGGGTTGGTGGGTGGACCGACTTTTACGTGCCCATCCGACGCATGGATCATCTTACTTTTCAGAACAATTGGGTGATGGGACAAAATGCCTAACCAACTAGGAAACAACAATGAAACTTTGTTGAGTCCACAGGATTCAAACCCACAACCTCCGGTTTCTAAAGCACACGCCTTACCTTTGGCTACCAGTTCGCTCCGAGCAGCCGCCGGAACGGACGCTTCGTGCGCTCCGCATGGATAGTACCTCAGCAATTGGTGCTGTGTCGTCGTGCAACTCTAATGTGTTAGTGTGGTGAGTGCTCTAGGCAGGGCTCCAGTCACGTAAGTCTTTATACACTTTACCTTTTTCTTCTTTTACTTTGCTGCCGCAATAGGAGGCAGCTAGGTACACACCTAGCGCTCTTAGCGCTCACATAGTTTTAAAAGAGGCACACCTCCCCACACAGGTGGGAGGACTAGATCGTTCACACGCCGGAGGGATCGCCTTCAAAGGCCTAGAAAACATGGACGTCTCCCCTAGAGGAAATATGCGCACTGACATGCCCCTGACATATTCGCAGAGATAAATGACAAATACAGGAACTTCAAGGCACACCTTAAAAACGCCATGCAGCCCGCGCAGCCTCGCCCGGCCATTCGACCTAGACGTGCCGACTCAGCCTCCGGCGCCCCGATTGTTGACCTACCTCTGTAAAGCAAATGTTGATCACTTAAAATATCATTTTAGAAAAGTGTACTAAAGTTGTTCTAACATATTTTTCAAAATTGTACTTAGTGCTGGCAGTATAGAGATTGGTCTATAATTTTAATTTGAACTGTATCAACCCGATTTAAAGACTGGTACTATTTACTGAGATTTCATTAACTGTGAGAATCTACAGGTACTTATGATGCATTATATGTATATGGCCAATGATGCTCCATATTGTGCTAATATATAATATATCTTAATTATTAAATTTATTGCCCATGTTGATAAACCCACAAGTCTTCTGTTTTCATTTTATTTATTTTATTAAACGCCTTCACTTTATCTATAGGGCTAACGATGACAAAATTAAAATCAGGAAACATTGTCTATCCATTAGTTTTAAGTGTGAAAAATTACATCGAATGTCGTTATACGTGCGGTGGTAGGTCCCCTTTTTACAGGAGACCGTCTATGTGATGCACCATGGTGCCTATTTCTGCCCGGGAAGGCAATGGTGTCACACACTGCAGTGTTCCAGTTTGAAAGGGCACACCAGTATATGTTACTGGTCAAACGAGGACTTAACAGCCCTATGCCTCACGGTAGGCGCGCGTTGTGCCTACCTACTGGTATTGCCAATGTCTTTGGGCGTCGGTGACCACTTCCCATCAGGTGGCCCGTCTGTTTATTGGCCTGCGTACGCCATAAATAAAAGAAATAAAATAAATAAGACCGGACTCTTTATCCATATAGTCTTATTAAATGACATCCTAAAAGAGGGAGATACTGATTGGTGCGCAAAGTTTTATTATGCACGTTTCCTGTTTAAAATTGACAATTAGTACATGTATGTATGTAAAACAATTTCTTTTAAATTGTTATGCATAATGAAAAACTCTTTGTAAAGTTTTATTTTTTCTTGTACTTATTTCACATTGTGAATTGCCATAAAAAATCTCTTTTGTTCATTTCATAAGCTGCCTTTATCAACTTTTAAAACTACTTTACATATCTTAACCTTACCTGTAATATAAAAATTATTTTATTTTATTTACACTTTACGTACACAAATAAAAGGTACAGAGTCTGCTTAATGCCAATCAATGTGATCTTTTAGTATACTTTTGTAATAGAAATTCAATGTAGTAAAGAAGTAACGTTTACTTTATGATAAGTAGAACGCTACAAATCTGCTCGCCAAAGTATATTACATCAGATGTGTCATAAGAAATGCATATCACCGGGTGCCTGCCTAGTCTAAAAAGGCGAACATCAAAATGTTTCAGGAAAACATTTATTTCCGCAGTTCACTTCAAATCTTTTAAATAAGATTGCCTAGACTTTTGAACTACTCATTTATTTTAAAGTAGCCATTTCCTTCATTGCCCCGCGATGCCGGCCCGCCGCTGTCTCTTACAGCGAGCAAGCAATAACAGTTCTGACGTCAATTCTCATAAAATTTATAATTTAATTATTTATAAATAAGATAAATAAATCCGCGCTTAACTTTGTTCCCGCTGCCGATAACATTTTTAACAGTTTAATCATGGCCTTCAAGATTTTATTTGCGTCAATTTGAGTATTTCCACACACACACTTAACGTTATTTTTACGGTTTATTTTTACTGCCTCCGTAGTTTAGCAGTAAGAGCTTGCGCTTTAGAAGTCGAAGGTCGTGGGATCAGAACCTTCGTCATTTGACGAGTAAATGAAATTTTGAATTTCAGACATTTGCTTATTTAAATAGATAAAACAACTCACAAATTTAATTAAATACACAAATATTGCTTTACATAATTTTTATTACATATCATATCAAAAGTCACAGGGTATTAAAATTTTACATTCGTAATGTTTTTAGATCATCATCATCATCAGCCTTTGATAGTCCACTGCTGGACATAGGCCTCCCCTAATACACCCTTATCCATTAGGGATTTATTTTTAGGTATCAAAGTGTAGTATCTGTTCTTTTCAGCTTATTGTTTTTAGATGAAATATTTAATACCCTAAGAGATTTTTGAGAACCTTAAATTTCTGTTTACACAATTATAGAATTGAAATTCGTTTTAATCGATCCTTCAAATATATTTTTAAATTAAACAGTACAAAAGTTATAACGAATAAAAACACTCGCCTGCGTTAGGGGATTAGCTGATTGAAATTGGAACGTGAAAATAACGATGTTAATTCTGCGAGACACAAGACTCGGTTATATGCCACGTAAACAATTTTCTTTTTGTTTTACGAGAGCGAAAATTTATTTCGGTATAAATTTCTTTAGGAATGTTGACTACTGTTCAATTGTATTTTAACGTTTATAATTTATGTTTTCTATTTACATATAATCTTCCTTGACGAATAACACAACAAAGTCTTGTCCCAAACTAAGCAAATATTGTACTATTAAAACCAGATGACATATACAAAGGCTTGTTTTTCATAAGTTAATAAATACATAAAATAAATCTAAAAACAACCAGACATAGGATAATCCATCGTGGCAATCGAACCCACACCCATTGGCGTAACAGTCAGGATCACTAACCACTACGCCGAGGGGGTTGCCAATATAATATCTACTTCGTCAATACCTCATAAGCATAGGCTTAGGTGTATAATTATTGTGATATCCACCAACCAGTTAACACAGGAAAAAAGTGGTATTGGGCCCAATTGGATTTAAACTTATGACTAGGTTTTTTTCAATGGGTAGGTAAATCTATTTAAATAATACACAATACTCAATTTTATAAACACAATATTCGCTGTGTATGTTATGTATCTAGTACAGCATCCACAGACATTAAACAATTTCAAACAGCGGGATGTAGTCTAACTGACTGACCGTAGAAGTTTGACCAGCTAACTCCTGTTTTTAGCGGTTCGAGTAGTTACAAATTTGAATTTAGTATTCGACGTTCGACACATCACTATCATCACATCATCAGACCTGTTTTAGTCCACTGCTGGACATAGGCCTCCCCTAATACACCTATCCATTAGGGGTTTGGACCAGTATCCACCACGCTGGTCCAATGCGGGTTGGTGGGTGGACCGACTTTACATGCCCATCCACGCATGGATCATCTACTTTTCAGACAATTGGGTGATCGGCCCAAACTGCCCTAACCAACTAGGAAACAACAATGAAAAATTGTTGCGTCCCGCAGGATTCGAACCCACACTCCGGTTTCTAAGCACACAGCCCATACCACTAGGCTGCAGGAGACGTTCGACATTTAGTGCAAATAATAAAACTTTTTCAATTTTTAAATAATAAAACATAATAGTAAGTAAGGTATTTAAAATAAAATGAGAGTAAAGTAAACTGATATAGTATATTATTAAATGAAATAGTTATTTCGGTGACACAAGCTCTTATTAATTTAGCAATTGAAACAAAAATTTATTTATTCTGGATATTCATCGCAATAAACAAGAAAATCTATAAGTGACCTTACTTATCGTTGATGGTTTTTTGTAATTATTATGGAATAAATATATTACTAAGCTAAAAAAAGTTAAAGAGAATTTAAAAACTTAAGGTTTTAATATTTAAAATTTCATGTCTTTGACTCGTTTAAATTCATCATCACATCATCAGCCTTCGTTAGTCCACTGCTGGACATAGGCCTCCCCAAATACACCCCTATCCATTAGGGGGTTTGGACCGTATCCCACCACGCTGGTCCAATGCGGGTTGGTGGGTGGACCGACTTTTTTACATGGCCATCCGACGCATGGATCATCTTACTTTTCAGACAATTGGATGATCGGCCCAAATTGCCCTAACCAACTAGAAAACAACAATGAAAATATGTTGCGTCCCCGCAGGATTCGAACCCACGACCTCCGGTTTCTAAAGCACACGCCCATACCACTAGGCTACGGAGGCGTTTAAATTATTTCATGGTAATTAGTATTTTTTTCGTGACAATTAGTGGAGTAAAATCTTAAAACTGGTTTGTTATGTAAACGGTACCATGATATAATTTTTGCAAGTAATAAAAATAACATATTACTAATAATAAATAAAGGATTAGGACAAATTATGCGACACTTTATAAGTCCTTTGTTAATAATAAAAATCTTCGATTTTTCCAATTTTAGTTACTTCTATTTTGTTGTAAGTGCTATCACTTAACAGATTAAACGTATAAACTCTCGTTATACAAAAATTGCCAATGCTTATAAACGTGGCTTTAAATAAATTTGCATACACTTTTTATAATGATTGTTAGCCGAAGATAAATAGCTTTTTCATGTGTTGCTTATACAATAAGAAACAACTACTCAGAAAGCAGGTCATCTACGTGCAACATAGTATTGTAGATATGGCCAGTGTCAAATCTTCACAAGACGGTTACTTGTTGCCATGTGTATTTTCATGTGCTTTAACAACACGACGTTAATTTGCACAAAATATAAAATACACTGAAAATATTTTATAAATTCTTTAGATATATTGACAGTTTCGTGATATATTATGCTGTGTGCTCAATTATTTACAGATTGATTAAATTGATGTAAACACATGCATTTGTTACATTGTGACTGTATTTTCTTCTCTTGATAGTTGTTGTTATGTTACATATGTGATTTAGATACGTACGTACAGCTTGGTAAACAAAACTATTTGAAAAATTTAACTGCTTTGGACTATTTTAATTAATTGATGATTTCTATCCCTATTGATCCTGCTTCCCCTAAAGAGAAGGGATTCAATTCTGAGCGTATTTCCTCCGGTCCTAGTGCTCGATTTTTTAACATACTTTTTTACCTAGCTTTCATGTAGTTCCATTTTTTTTACTATTGTGCCAAGCAGTTTAAAAGATAATTGAAAAAATTACGGCGTCGAAAGTCGCACCCTGTCCGAATTACAAAACGGGCTAAATCATAAAAGATAGACTTAATCTATCTAATATTCTATCTACAAAGAACATGTCATGATATTTTGATACAATAATAATTTAAAAGATAACAGAAATTTGAAATTCGTCAGCTGAAATAGCATAGTAGGTTCATGCAAAGAGCATATAATAATCTGATTTTATTGCGCAAAATTAATCCGAAGTCAGTCACATTTTTTGTTGAAGTTTAACTTTTACTGCAACCGTTTATCCCTTTTTCATAAGTGATCACACACCTTGGCACAAACTAGGTCAACTGTAAAAAGGATTCGATATGATTAGTTGTCTGTTATCTTGGGGCACTAAAGATATATAAGGCTGCTTACACTGGTTTTGATAAGCTCAATGGATCGACTCTTACCTGCCCATCTAACACCAGATCGAAGTGCCAGTTTTTTGTTGTCTTTGTAGCCACGTATTAAGTAACGAAGTTCATTCATAATATCAGATACATAAAAGTATAAGAACTGACTCCGTAGCCTAGTGGTATAGGCGTGTGGCTTAGAAACCGGAGGTCGTGGGTTCCGGAATCCTGCAGAGACTCCACAAACTTTCATTGTTGTTTCCTGGTTAGTTAGGGCAATTTGGGCCGATCACCCAATGGTGTCTGAAAAGTAAAGATGATCCATGCGTCGGATGGGCATGTAAAAATCGGTCCACCGCCAGCCCGCATTGGACCAGCGTGGTGGGATACGTCTAAAACCACCTAATGGATAGGGATGTATTAGGGGAGGCCTATCAACAGCAGTGGACTATCACAGGCTGATGATTATGATTTTATTAAAAGTATAAGGAGATAAAATGTCGTAAAAATTAAAAAAATTAAACATACACTCCAAGTTGAATACGTTGCTCAAATTTCTGCACTCAATTTAAAAAAAGCATAAATAAAAAAAACTACTTAAAATAAAATTAAATTAAAAAGCGCAAATTTAGTACATTCGATGTGGAAGGGATATAAAACAATTAAAAAAAAGCCTTTACTGCTTCAAAATACTATTCTCCAAGTGATTTGTCTACTATTTTATGTACAACATATAGTGGAATATTAAAAAAAAAATTAAACAGAAACACGATACTCAGAAACACGGAAAATTTTGTTCATTAAAAGGAAAACCTTTTATTTTTCTTTTCTCAAGCATCACTTTGTATTTGATAAAAAGCCTCTTAGGACTGATGTAATGAAAAGGAGAAGATAAATTAAATTTGTTATAAAGCAAATATCTTCGAATAAATCCTTTGAGCATTGTTTGCGTCTAATGCGTAAACATTAAACATTACCTCATTTATAATGAATGATTTATTTTCTGTTCACGTTTATCTAAAATATCTTTAGCTTTTATAAATTCATCTTGTAAAACTTAGGCAAGCTATGGTGCTCAGTCAGTCAACTCAGTTATAGTGTTAACATGAATCGGTTTTGACAAATTACATTGTAAATAAAATAATAATAAATACAAACACCAGTTGAAATTGATTACACATATAATAATACTACGTAAGAATCTGTAGATCAAAGGTCGTTCGAACGTCTGGGGTAATTATGTTTATAATTAGAATTTAGTAACTACCGCGGTGCCTTTTATGCTTCTGTTGTGTGTAAAGAGCACGTTTAAGGGAAATGATTTAATACCAATGGCTTCCGGCTCGTAGGGTACTTTAGCCAATTTAATTAGTAGGTAAACGAGACATGACATCGCATGTCTCAGGGCGGTGAGCTGATATGTGGCGTATATTGTATATTAGTACGAACAATAGCTAAAATAATTACCGAGTAAATAAGATGTAATATTCATAGTTTAATTTGCAGTACTTATGGGCAGGGCGTATTAATTACCACCAGGTGAACGTTTTGCTCGCCTCATAGTTATAACCGTTACAAAACGTGATGTTTTATTAATTTCCGATGCAAGATATAAAAAGCATGATAATTAATTATCATTATCAGCCTGTGATAGTCCACTGCGTGACATTGGCCTCCCCTAATACATCCCTTTCCATTAGGGTTATGGACATTCCCACAACGCTGGTCCAATGCGGGTTGGTGGGTGGACCGACTTTTACGTGCCCATCCGACGCATGGATCATCTTACTTTTCAGAACAATTGGGTGATGGACAAAAATGCCTAACCAACTAGGAAACAACAATGAAACTTTATTTGAGTCCCACAGGATTCAAACCCACAACCTCCGGTTTCTAAGCACACGCCTTACCTTGGGCTACCAGGTTCGCTCCGAGCAGCCGCCCGGAACGGACGCTTCGTGCGCTCCCGCATGGAAATAGTACCTCAACGCAAATTAGGTGCTGTGTCGTCGTGCAACTCTAATAGTGTTAGTGTAGTGAGTGCTCCTAGGCAGGGCTCCAGTCACGTAAGTCTTTAGTACACTTTACGCTTATTTTTCTCTTTTACTTTGCTTCACCGCAATAGGAGGCAGCTAGGTACACCTGAGCGCTCTTAAAGCGCTCACTAGTTTTAAAGCAGGCACACCTCCCCACACAGGTGGGAGGACTAGATCGTTACACAGCCGGAGGATCGCCCCAAAGGCCTAGAAAACACTGGACGTCTCCCTAGAGGAATATGATGCGCACGACATGCCCCGACATATTCGCAGAGATAAATGACAAATACAGGAACTTCAAGGCACACCTTAAAACGCCTATGCAGCCCGCGAGCCTCGCGCCGCCATTACGACCCTAGACGTGCCGACTCGACCCTGCACCGACATTATCTCACAGATTGTGACCTAAAAATATCTCCGACTCGGAATCGGAGGAACATATTCATGGAAATAGACCCGACTAAAGGCAGACAAACGCGTCCGCGAAGATATAGACGACGATGGTTTCCGAAACCGTTGTTTCCCGTAAAAGGGCAAAAACGCCCGCCGCCACTGTAAACCGCGAAAGAAGACCGCTTCTCCCTCACCACTCCGAAAATCAGGTCGAGGCCCACTACCGAGCGAGGTTCAAACCGCGAACATTTATATGGCTGAACGTAAGGCCAAGCCCCGCCGCCAATTGTCATTCACGAAAAAGCGAGGCTGGGCACAAGTAAACAAATTTATGAATAAAAATAAGTACTATGACGTCAAGTCTAAGGATCGCGACTACGGATCCGCGTAAACGTCAACCATAGATGACTTCCGTGAACTCACACACTTTCTGCCGGAATAGCGCATTTAATTTCACCGATACCCTCCCGGAGCACCGTAAATTACGTGTAGTTGCAGTGGTATCCCTAAAGAGGTGGACATCAAATCCTGAGCAAGGCCGATATCCTATCTCAGGGATATCCGTGAACACTATGCGGGCTTCCGCACCCACGGTCAATGGTCGTCATGGACCTTCTTATGTTAGAATTAGACCTTACTCCCGAGGTAAGGCTATATTCAATATTCAAACTATTTGTAGTCTATCCGGGATCAAGATAGAATCTCTCTACAAGACAGGCATCGTTGCGCAGTGTTACAACTGCCAAAATTTCAAGCGCATCCGCGTAATTGCCATGTGAACCCGCGTTGCGTTAAATGTTTCGGTAAACATAGCACTCCGGGTGCCCACGGCCAAAAGATACAACAGACCCTCGTCAGCGTTAATTGCGAAAAAGAAGGTCACCCGAGCAAAGTTACAGGGGCTGCGAAGAAGCCCCAAAACTTTGAAAGTTAATTCTCATTCGAAGATCGCCTTAGTAAATACAAAACGAGTGAAAAAAAAACATAGCTTTTGTTTCGGCACCGAGTGTCGACTAAAAATGCCTGGGTTAAGCCCCGGTAATTCAAAACCAATAATCCAACCCAAACAGGTGCGACCGATTCTTAAATAAATTACGAGCACATGAGCGGGTAACGTGCAAATTGTTGCACCTGCTAGAAACAATGGCGCTCCCGACAATGACGCCTATTTTCTCACATGTGGTTCCCAGTAATGACACTCAATTAGAGGATAATATTAAACTGGCCCTATTAGTATTGCAACAAATAGATATCGTAGAACTAGGCGTATTTTTGCGACAAGCTCCGCGCTCCAAGACGGCATCCAAGAATGAAGCTCTATCACAGCATGTGCGCCTCTTACAGGCCATGGGCAATCTAAAAATTAAATAAACACCAACAGACACAAGGCCGTAGGTTTCCGTAAATAAAAGATGGCAATTCCTCGCGTGAGGTGAGCCAAGACCGCATTCACTGAGTCGTTTCTTGCTATAACGCAAACGGTTTTAGAGATCAGAAGGCAAAAGCACTAAATTCATACAAGATTATAATATAGACATATTTTTGGTCAAGGAGACTCATCTATAAACCAGCAACACGATCCCAAGATAAGCGGATACAATATTATTAGACACGATAGGCTGTTAGCCCAATGGGCGTACTCTAATCTATTATAAAGATCCCACTACATACATCAGTAGAAGTGCCATTACTCACAAATTTAGAACTTCAGCGTGCATGCATCTGCACTTACGGCCATAAGCCGCTTGTACTTGCCTCAGTGTATCTCGCCGCTAAGAACTATGTTACAATCAGACCGTAGGCTGCTTCTCGGCCTCACGTCCATCAATATTACTCATGGCGATTTTAATTGCAAACACCGCGACTGGAACGACAGCAGAAACAACTCAAATGGCAGCAATATTGCAGGGTCTCGAGGAGGTACTCAACATAGTATAGCCCGAGACCCCAACTAGATATCCATCAGACAGTGAGAGGTCGCCCTAGCACCCCTAGATCTATTTATTCTAAAGGTGTCTCACTCGATGTCGTATCAATAGAGACACTACACAAATTAGATTCTGACCACAGGCCGCTTTTATGTAAATTGGGCCAAGACGCCGGTTCAGGTCCGTATGACTAAAACCGTAGTAGATTGGCATCGCTTGAGGCTAAATCAGGCAATGAACCCCCAGAATTGATGAAAACATCCAGATGTAGTTTGTAACCTAGATCAGGCAAACAGATGCCATTAACAACATAAAGTCACACATCTCATCGAGCCATTGAAGAGTCCGAAAGAACGGTGAAAGTCACGACCGACCGGAACTTTGGCCTGCCTTTCGACATTCGATGTCTGATTAGAGACAAAAATGTCGCTGCAACGAGGCGTACGATCGCTATCGGTCCGAAACAAACCGAGCATTATTTAGGTATTTACAGCTTCAGGTTAGAGAACGCATTAAGACGCACCGCGAAACTTCGTGGCAAACCTAACGGAAGAATTTGAGCCATCGCATGTTGCCTGCTGGCAACTGGCCCGAAAACTAAAGTTAGGTTCACGCGATTCAATTCCGCCGTTATCCGTCCTAACGGTGGCTTATTAGCCTTCGATGATTTTGAAAAAGCCGAATGCTTAGCGGACACTAGGAGTTACAATGCGCCATCTCGCGTACACCGACACGTTTCATCTTGCGGAGGTGGACCGTAAAATCGGCCGTAGGGTGGTCTTACCACCAGAGGGCGAACGCTAAACTAGTGACCCCGGAGGAGGTCAAAGATATTGATAAGGGTCTAAGTCCGATCAGCACCTGGCCCAGACCGTATAAATAATAAGACATTAAAACTTTTCAGGCCGATTGTTTGTCTACTAGCGAGCATTTTCAATGTACTTCAGCTACTTGTTCCTCCCTGACGAATGGAAGGAGGCCATTGTTAGGCATACCAAAGCCGCGTAGCCACTAAACCAACCGACAAGTTATCGTCAATCGGTCTGCCTTAACTGCATGGGGAAATTGTATGAGACAGTCAATCTTGTCGAGGTTAATGGATTACGTTTTCCAATAGCCTCCTACCAGACGAACAATTCGGGTTTCGTCCTGAACACTCCTGCTCCGACCAGGTTTATCGCCTCACAGAATACATTCCTGACGGGCCTAAACAAAACAAAGTCAGGCCTTAGATCCCAATGCACGGGAGCTGTTCTATTCGATGTCGCGAGGCATTCGATAGAAGTCTGGCACAACGGCTTACTCTACAAGTTATACTCTTTGAATGTGCCTGACAGACTTGCACATCATACAAGCCTACCTTTCAAATCGCTCTTTTCAATATCGGTAGAAGGCACCCTCTCAACCAGACGTCTCTGCTGCTGGGCGTGCCCAAGGCTCCGTTCTTTCTCCTCTGTTATTCACGCTATACTAGCGATATTCCTGAAAGCTCTAATGTTAACCTTGCGCTTTGCAGACGACACCGCCCTCTATTACTCTCTTCCTCACCATCCCTTATCACCAGTAAACTCCAATGTGCAATCAACAGCCTAGGCGATTGGTTTCGCAAATGGAGGATTGATGTGAATCCCGAAAAAGTGTGCAATATGCTTTAATCGGTCTTCTGTCAGAGCTGACCTCCACTCGTCCTACCACACGTCCGTTCCAAAAACCGCACATAATGCTCGAGTGTGACAAACACTCCAGGCGAATTAAACCTTACGGCAAACCGATCCCTGGGAAGAAAAGCCAAATATTTAGGTGTTACTTTCGACAGGTAACACAGGCTTCAAAACCACGTCAAAGATGTTAGAAGAAAAGCCGCTTATGTCTCGCATCGTCTCTACTATCTTACCAACAAAAATAGCAAAATGCCTCTTAACTATAAACTTTTATTATATAAAAGCTTGACATACGGCCGATAATGACATATGCTTGCCAATCTTTTGCCCATATATCCGCCACCATTTAAATCAACTACAGGTGGTACAAAATAAATTCTTACGACTTGCCACTGGAGCAGGAGTCTTATCAAAGAAATGTCGACTTGCACGGCGATTGCGAAGATGCGACATTACGCGCTCATTTTAAAAACATTATCAAAATTCTATGATAGAATAGAAACGCATAATAACCTCTTGATGGTAAGCGCTGCAAAACTATCACGCAGACCCAGATGCCTCTTGTAGAAACGTCGTCCCGTAATATACTCTTAGACCCAGATGAAGAAGGGGCTTAGGAATTCTGGACCCTTCAAAGGGTCCCGCCACGATACTACTACACACAAGTAGGGATAACACACACACACTTTGAGGTCTACCTCGCTCCAGAGCACGGCAGAGACCAACACACCGCAGTACACGAGATACACTCGCGTTCCAGGGCAGTTTCACCACTTCCCAGCAACCGATTAAACAGTCGACCGAACGTCGGCGCCTCGGTCCGTATACCGAGCGTCGATGATCCTAACGCGACTTCTTCAAATCAACCCACGCATCCTAAATGCGTGTGGCCATTCTTTAAAGTTTTGGTCACCAAGTTCGAGGGATCTCACGATCCTCGAACTCAGTAATAGATGAAAGCTTCACACGACCTGGTCTAGAAGCATAACTCGAATACATTAGACGCAAGGACATTGAGGCTACGGAGGCAGTAAATGTAAAATACTTTAATAAATTTTACAAATAAGGTAAGCTAGACTAAAAATCTTTAAATGTAATAAAAATATTAGAAAAGTTTCTCTTTTATGTGCCCTTCTGATAACATTAAACGATAGTTTTACTTCTTATGTAAGTTATTTTTGGAGTGTGTACTGTAACTGTGTACTTACATTGACATTCTTTTAATTGGGTCGTGAATACAATTGTCTAAATATCTATTTTATTTATATCAAAGGCTAATTCAACCGATTTTCAAGCGATAATATTACGAACAATTTGGTATAAATAAGAAACTAAAGGTTTTAAACGATAAAATAAAAAGAATAAAAATCGTGCAAATGAAATTTTTATTGATGTTAGACTATGTTTAATCATTATAAATTATGGAAAATTTTATTGTTTTATGGTTTTGAAATAAATTATAAGCACACGCTTTATAATGTAGGATTATATTTAATATAATATACATCATAATATAATAATAATCCATGAGTATTTGGGTTTTACTACTAAATAATGCGTTTTAAATGTGTGTAGGTACCAATTTTTTAGGTTCAGGTTGAAAAGGCTTTAATTACAAATTAAATACGCTTTCCGTTGGAAGAATCCAACTTACGGATTCCCGCATTACGCCATGATGAGGCTGCAGGGATATGTGGAGCTCCTGTGCCAGATTGAGCAGGCCAGTATACCCAGTAAAACCAAGCGTCACCTTTCTCATTCTCTCACCTTACTCTTCCTGTCCGCGGGTACTGATGACAGTCTTCGGCGACTCCGGCTCCGCGTACCACTCGCGGGCCTCTGCTCTCCGGGTGTGTTGGGATAGCCAGACCGTCGCTTTCGGTGCCGTGCCGGAACAAACAGCACGGCACCCCCTCTTGAACCCTTCTCTGGATGGCGGACACCCTCTTGCCGGCCGCCCAGGGACTCAGTGTCAGGTGGGAAGATGGGCGCGTACGCCACTTCGGCACCCTGGCCTCCTTCTGCGGATAGCCAGGACGCTGTTCGCCTCCCTGTCTCTTTTCGCGGCTTCCTTCCGGGCTATCATGACCTCCAGAACCAAGCAGGACTTTTGCTCTCCAAACATCCTACGCACTACGGCATAACAAACGGTCATTCCTATGACACTACATTAGCTATCTTCAGTGACATCAAACCAATAGCAACAATGAAGTAGTTTAGTTGATCGAGTCTACATTACATCCTCTGATATGTTTTCGCCTTGTCGCATCGTTGAGCTCAGTTCTGCGCTTGGGTCAGCCACGAGGAAGCTAAGAGGAGCCGTGGTGGCCTAAGAGCAAAGCAGGCCGTAGAGGCGATCTAAGCCGGGCTCACGAAGTCTACTTAGATTACTGAGTGACGACTTTTTTATTTTTCTCTTAAATTTAATTCATTTCATTTTGTAAATATATTAGGGTAGCAAAATATGCATTGAGTTTTTTAAAACAAACTATCAATAAAACCAAACAAACCAAATCATTATCAGATTCGTTTTTAATTACAAAAATATACAACTGTTACACCACATTTCTTTACAATTCAACCTTTTTAATCCTTTTATATTTTTTCTTTTCGACATGCTGTAAAGTAAATAAGAACGTATGTACCGTAGCCTAGAAAAATACATATTCGATAAAATATCTTCTGGATTACATGTACGCTGGTTTTTTATTTCACCAAGTCATCTTTCCAAGTTATCTTGGGGCCAGCTTCTAATTCATCTAGAGTTTTATGCACAACAGTTTTGACTGGACTGGCATCTGAACTTTAAGTCCAAAGGGTGAACCGAAACCTATGAATGAATTAGTTGCCATTAAATTTAAAGACATTAACCGAGACCGACTTTTTACATGTACATCCTATCTAGAGGTCATATTGCCCTAACCAATTTAATAACAACGATAGCCCAAAACTGTGTCCCCGCATAAGTTGAACCTCCGGTTTATAAACTAAGGACCACCAGGCCACGGAGACGGCTACTTAAATATTGCGCTTATTTTGAATGAAATTATCTCATCCGACTGTTAAAATATCGAAACCATAATTTACCTAAAAAATATATATTTCGTTCGATAGTCCGATACATAGCTTAAAATGCGATCAGGTCTTATTTGACTGTTAAAAGCGCTGACACTTTGGAGAGCGATCTATCCATTCTAAATTCAACCGCACATTCTGTCAACACAATTCTCCCTGTATAGTGTTTATAATTCAATGGCACGGTCGTCGAGTTCAGTGCTAATGGAGGTTTGTTAATGCGTGAGAAGGGCCGTTTGAGGTATGGGAACATTTCGAATTCATCTATATAGATAGGTGTAACTATAGGTGATGATACCAATTGTGGTTCTATATGAGTATATTTTATTTCAGATAGTTATTGATATATGCCAATTAAACATTTATATTTAAATTTTTTAGTAATGGTATTTGTAAATCATCGAAAAATGCGTAGCCTGGGCTCGTTAAGAACATTAGAAGCTTTAAATATTTGTAACAGGTAGTATAAATATATTTAATTAAAACTGATAAGTGTAACGATTTAAATAAAAATCACTTGTGTTATTGACATAGAAAAACGAAACAACGACTGTATCTCAAAATTTTGTCACCTAAGTTCGCGTAAAACGAAACAGAAATCATCTAGAAATGACGGGTAAAAATTTTGACTAAAACAATGGTTAATCCTTGTTCAAGTCAGAAGTCTGAAACATCGGGGTAGGTAAATATAATAAAACGAAATAAAACCTAATTATCATCATTAAAGAAATTAGTACCACTAACCATAATTATGATAGAGGTAAATATTAGAAAACTACAATATTAATTTAACTGAAAAGAAAAATTACCAGATTTTTTACCCATTATATTAAATTATTGCACCTGTATAACATCCTTATTTGCAATATTATTAGTTTCATATTGATTTACATTGCTTCAGGTTTATATAGAAATGAAATGAAAAAAGTATCCCTGATGTAGCTTAGGTGGTAGCTAAATAAATAATATTGATTACAGAAAGATAATACACAAAGAGACACGTTTCTTGTATCTATACAAACAAGCACTTGCATTTTACGATGGTCTTAACAAAAACAGTAAATATTTAAACACAATGATTTCATTTTGAAATCAATTGAAATGGCACAGTTGTAAATATGTGTCATCCCAGATGAGTACTAAGGGCGGAATGTAGCTGGCACTGCTTTCTGTGTCAAGTCTCGTCATTCATTCACGTAATGGAATGGTACACGTGCTGTTACAAATGCTGAACTATTGTTTTGTAATATGGAAAGAGCTGCATATCGATACATTAAACAAGTGATGAGCAGAAGGTGATTTTTTTTAAAGCCTTAGGCTTCAAAACATTGTAAGGAAAGACACAGCACACACTTCTAGTCGTAATGCTGCTATTTAGAAAAAAACGTTGTCGTTATTTCCTTATCATATTTTCATGTAGCACTGAAAACATGGTAGATAAAAACCCGATTTTAATTATGAACTTACCGGTTGTCGACAACAAAATTGGAGACCAGGATTTTTCGATTTTATCACAGTAAAAGAAACAGCCCACATATGATGGTATTATAAAATATAAGGTAATAATGTCTTAAAAATCAAAAGCGTCCCAAACCATACATGTTACTATAAGTTAAAAAATAAGTTGCACAAGGTATAATCATAAAATTTATATTTTATTAGTAACTTTACTCAAAAATTAAAAGCTTAGTTAAAAGTTTAAAGCTTCAATGAGAGCTTGGTAAAGCTTCGCCTACATAAACATTATCTTATTTAAAAAATGCAGTTTAACAATGCAGATTAATTCAAAGGCAGACTAGCAGTCGGGACACGCCATAAAAAATGGTCACTGACGCTCATGGACATTGGCAATATCAACGATATCATCAACGCGCTGTCTACCGCGAGACATAGGATGTTACGTCTCATATAACCAGTAAATACACTGGCTACGGTACCTTTCCAACAGGAAAATAGTAGTATCTTCACACTACTGCTTTGTAGCAGAAATAAGTGGTACCACTCCAGAGGCCCCCAGTAAAAAGTGGAACTTACAATACCTCAATATTCTGCGGGATTCTTAAGTGTCCAAAGAAATCTATTTCTAGAAAGTAAATAAGTTGGATAAATCTGTAGAAATTGATAAATTTTAAAAATTGCTAGCCCAACAAAAAACGTTCTCAAGCAAGTGGTATTGCCGATGTCCATGTTGTACGATGCCGATGATGTATCGTTGATCACTCTCTCTATTAGGTGACCTGATTCGTCTGCCTTCGTATGCAAGAAAAATAATGAAAAACAAATGAAGGTTAACGTGACAAACTAAATCGAAAAATATCATTGGTTAATATTAGTTATCCTAAAAATTTTAAAAGCTAGAAAATAAAGAATACATCGGTTAAAGTATCTATATACATTATAAATGGTTTTTAAATATCAAAGTTGTGTTTTTATGTAAATTATGTACATATTATATATTAAAACATATTAAAACTACATATCAGATTCGGTTTAACAAAATAAAAACATTGAAATACAAATCCAATCCTTTTTTCGTATTCCATCAATACTTTTATCCGCTTCGATTCCTAATTGAGTTGGCTTGGAAATAATCTTGTGGATTCGAAATACAATGCCTCGGGTGTTTACTGTACTGTACACAGATAAGAAAGGTCTGTTCTTTCTTTGATTTTCGATAATAATATGATTCGTTCGAATACTTCTTCAGTTTTTAAGTGCAGAACTTGAAGAACTGTAAATAAAGATCTGGATATTTTATTGATTATTTTTGTTTTATGCATCATGAGGCTAATGGGCAGATATTTAGCCTGATGGTAAGTGAAGACTTTCAAAAAGTTTTGTAAACTTGAGCTGTATTGGTCAGGAAACGCCTAAGGCAATATGTTTAATGATCGTTTAGTGTCACTAAATCTGTACGTCTTAGATGTCACCAAACGTTCTTTTAATAGTGTAATATTAAATTATGTTTATAGTTTACTGCATTTTAACAGCGAACCATATTGAAGTATAGAAGCTTCTGCGAATTATTCTCTGAGCATTTGTTGTCGTAATCACGGAATAATTACTAAACTGGTATCTGAATTTGGTTTCGGCCAAATCCAGCCGAAACCAAAACTGCGGCCACTGAAACTCGGCCGAAACCGAAACTGAAATTTCGGTCTGGACAATAAGTAAAACTTATGATGAAATAGCTTGTGATTAAGAGCTTTTTCGTCTAATTATCATAACTTTATAAAACACTATAGTTATTTTGCTATATATTTTCTTAAATGTGCATGTCATCGCAATTTCTTGGTTACATGATTACATTTTCACCCATGTATTTTTAAGTAAAATGTTACTTAGGGAGGGTAACTTACAAAGAACTTTATTATATTCACTCTTACAGTACAGCGCACTCTTCTAACAGCAAACGAGTTTCTTGAAAATTAATTTAACTCCTGCTGCACTGTGCATGATGCATTTATGAGTTGCTCTCAAGAACACTTTCTTATTTTATTTTTTTATGAATATACAGAAGAAAATTATAAATAAGTACATCTAACACGAACTTTGTTACTAGGTGATACTCTCTGTATCTCTTATTTCATTTGTTTAATATAAGTGAAATTAATTTTAAGGGACTCGTTTCCTTATGTGATTATGAATAAATAAATATAAATTCTTGCCTATGTACAAATATTTAATAAATCGGCTATCTCATGAAAATCAAGCATGATCTACGGGATGTTTTAAATAAAGTAAATGTTTTAAAACATAGGTAGGTAGGTAGGATACGCCGGCGCGTGGTCACTCAATTTTCGTCAGCCAATTTTAATTCAACTATTTTTATTCCACGAGATTATAAGATATTCATCATAATTATGTGTATATAATTTTTTAAGTTCCAACTTTTTTGTAATGAATCAATACTACAAGACATTATGTAAGTTTCAGTACTAAATCACTTTTAAAATATACTGTTGATGTTTCTGTGTTAATGATACTTATCGTGTCCCTATGGATGTCATCCAAGACAGCATTATTTTTAAAAAACGAAGAATAATGTTGTTAAAGTCGGTGATGGGTCAAAATTAATCAGCTTTATTGTTCATTGACAAGGCTATTGATAACTCATACAGTGAAATAAATTTAATATTCATAATTTTGCTACTCGTTGTTAACTTGAACGCCTATGCATGGAGATCGCTCCACTAGGTCGACCAAAGCCGTCTTCAATCGGCTCCTCCAGAACTTTTGCTAACATCGTTCTTCTCAGTATGACGGCCCAATTCATGAAGCTTATCCTGTACATCATGTCGGTGACTTTAGTTCTTCCAAGGATGAATTATCCGACAAAGAAACTCCGAGCATGGCGCGCTCCATAGCTCGTGGAGCTACGGAAAATTCGTGGATAAGTCCTACAGTCTGAAGCCACGTTTCGGTCCCGTAGATTATCACGGGGAGTATACACTGATTGAAGACCCTTGGAGAAGAAGAATTTTACTTGATGATAAATAAGAGATTGTAATGCTTCTTATTTAAATAAAGATGTTTGACTTTGACTTTGATTTATGACATTAGCATAAACAACTACAATAAGCAATTAAACGTAATGAATGCTAGCTGAAAAAGAATAAAAAATAAAAAACAACAAGCATATTAAAGTAGGTAGGTAAATAATATACAATCTTTAATAAATTGCTCGAAATATATGCACTTTGCAAGTTGTACCATCAAACAATTGACGAAATAACTGAAATGAGTAATAAAAAGGATGAACTTTCGCGAAAAAAAAGTTGAACAATACACATAAAACTATTTAAACATTTTGATATGAAATATAGGAAAAATTATTTCTAATTCAGAAAGCAAGATCTTCGTGATGGACGATCGTTCAATCATCGATCATCAAAATGGACACGTTGAAGTAGAATTTTTAAATAAAATCGTATTTTATCGGATGTAAACATACAAAAAATAAAGACAGACGCGACACAAATATAGTGAAAAAAACTTTAGCACTAGTTGTTTTACGAAATACTCCATATAATATCTAGATGTAAAATAATACCTTATTAACACTATAATGATACCGTCGTGTTTTATGTATTGTATTGTTCGCCTTAAATATAAAGCAAATCCATCCTACGCTCAGTTGCAAGACACAGTGGTATCGATGCCTACTCATTAAACAACTATTTAAATTAATTATTGCGAAACTACACATATGAGTAATCTGAAAGTATCTATAATTACTGATATCCAAATATTTTTGCATTTACTAAGAATAGGTTTGGGTACAGGCAAAGGTCAGTTTAAATGTCTATTCCTTTCCATACTTACATACTCTATTATTTACACTCACATATTCTATTATTTGCACACTAGTTATAGAT
>JAGSMT010001555.1:0-10017 GCA_029286875.1 Lamproptera curius
TCATTGCGAAATTTCAGTTTTGTCTCCAGGTCCAAAGGATAACCCATCATTATGTTTCATCGGTTTACAAAACGAGACTACGAAGTTTTCCGAATCTTTTATAACTTGTCCAACAATATTTTCGAAATGTCAAGTTGATATTGTTTTGATTCTCGGCATCTTGCAAAGACTTTCTCATATACAAAAGTTGTGTCAATGAGTATTGAATACCTCCATATGAAAGTCAAAGTCAAATATCTTTATTTAATTTAGAAGCATTACACTTTCTTATTGATTGTCAAATAAACTTTTACCGGTTTGGATATCGAAGCCTCTGATCTGAGAAAGAACGCGTATGAAACTCAGAGGAGTTTTTTATTTTTCGATTAATTTTCCAATTTTTTTACATACAACATTATATTTTAAGAGTTTGGAATAACCCTGAACCGGGCGTGTTATCTATCAAGTCATTACAGCAAT
Organism: Lamproptera curius; assembly: GCA_029286875.1. NCBI lineage: Eukaryota > Metazoa > Arthropoda > Insecta > Lepidoptera > Papilionidae > Lamproptera > Lamproptera curius. The sequence continues at coordinate 460 of JAGSMT010001555.1, forward strand.
AATATCCTTTAACACACAAATTTTCCTTACAAACTTTTCAAATTTATTTACAGATAGTAGCTGAATGTTTTTAAATGCCGTTCCTTGAATTAGCTATCGGATGGTAATTCATTGATCGTTTAAAACAGTGTTTCGAATTTAGCAGCATTTTCTTGGAAAAATGAGGTTGATAGGTGGCTGCAATGTCATTTTGTCTTCCGTGCTCGTTCTCACTCAAAATTGGGACACTCGCCTTATGGCAATGGAATACGGCAGAGCAGACTACTCTTATGTTGCCTCACAATCGCATTGAATATTATGCGCGTTATTTTTTTTTAACAGAGGTTTTCGCTAACAAGCCCGCACTTGGTTTTTCTACAATTTAGAGAAAACGTGCCGAGGAAGGCAAACAAATCACTACATTCAGAAAAAAAGCAAAGAGAATCGAAGATTATTTTTATTAACATAACAAATATCTGAGCTATGCCTTCCAGTATTTATTTTTGTTACCAAGGAGTATCTATTTTGTACTTACTACTTTTTGATCCCTTCTCGTCGTTCTAGAAGAATCATCGATCTATTTTAAGTAGCTTAAAATGGTTGTCTGAACTAAAATCCACTGATTTGAGCTCAGTTGAGTTTTGATACACTTAACTTTCGATACAATTTTGTTTCCATTTTAAAATCATTTAATTTTGATAACATGACAACTTCTGAAACCAGTTTCGGTTCGGCCGAAACCGAAACTGCAACCGAAACTTGAATTTTGGCCGAAACTCGTGAAACCAAAATTTCGGTCAGACACTAAGTATTAACCAATAGTTTATTTGTACAAACGGATTAACCAATTAGCATAGACATACGTTTATTATAAAAATGTGCTTGCGCTAATTGTATGTTATGTGTGTATTCAAATGTTATAATTGTAAAAGTGTAAATAATCTGAATAAATAAATTTACACTTTCACTAATAATTTACACTTTTATAATGTTATATATTATATAATATTAACATTATAAAAGTGTAACTGATAATATCAATAAACTGAAAAATGGATTTTCCATCTTATTTAAGGTTTTTAATTTCAATCACTTCGCTAGTCTTCTACGAACCAAAACACATTTTCTTTTTTTTACTTTTTTCGCACTATATCAGAGCTTCATGCTAAAACCGTTACCCCGGTACATACTGGAGCAGACATAGCATAATCTTGGATAAAGTATCCTTGAGCCGACATTTATTAAAAAAAATTACAAGTAGGTTTGAACAATGTAAATAATAAGGGCATACTTGTCTAAAACTTTGAAAATACGTTTCTTGTAAAACTAGCTTTTGTATCAGATTAAACTAATTAGTGTTATCTAAGAGATTATCCCTAAGTAGGTTGTGTTAAAATGGTTCACATTATACCGTAACGATGAGGCTATCTTTGGCCTGATTCTGCCACCAGAAAAGTATAAGAGCTTGGCTTGCCTTTGAACCTGCTCCGAGTGGGCTTAAGAAGTCCGCTGCGGATGCTTTCAGAAGTGGGCGAGGGATGCATTAGAGGTGGCAGGCATGCCACCCTCTCTGTCTTCCGCATTCAAGGTCAAATAGCTAATAAAGGGAAATATTGTTTGCGATTAAAATGATAACATGACTTACATTACAATCATGTAATTAACTGTTTTATATAGGTTTTTAATGTTATCTTAGTTTGGTGACTAGCGTATTATAGACCACCTCTTGATCTGCCTAATGTCTTGACTAATTTAGTACATGTTAGGTTTAGAGTTCAAATCAGTTGGTAGCATGTAGTGTGCGTCGGCCAAAATTTGTTTTGTTACGTTATACCACGGACTTTTGTGGTATAAGGATATAAAGTCGTAAAATACATGAATGGTGTATTTTAACTCTTGATTCATGTATGTCGCACTAGGCGTTAAATATTATTCGAGTAAATATTATATAAATTCGTTAAACCCTCCTCAAAATATAAAAAATTATGAAACAAGCAAAAAAGGCATCCGTATAAACATTTGCTGCACAAATGCTACTGCTGCTATTACCATGCTGACGGAAAAGGTAAGAATTAATATAAGAAGTGAAATGTACTCAGACAATTAGGCATGGCTTAAAATGCTTTTAATTAGTCTGACGTTCTTGCACGAATTTCATTAAATTTGTCATTTTGATTAATCGCTTACAACAAATGAGTTATTGCACCATTTGCATAATATTGCTTTTTGCCAGACACCATAAGCGGCTTTTAGACGTTAAACTATATTAAATGTTTTTCAAAGAAACCTATTTTCTATAAGAAAGTAATTAATTGTTATCTGTCACGTAGTATAATATTTTATAAATTTTCAGTATAAAACTGAATACAGCGCCAACATATTAGTTTCTACGTGCATCTATTTTATTTAAAAAAAAAAATATTTATAGAGCAAGAATAAATTTTCTATAAAAATAACAATATAATTAAGATTTAATATCTCATTTTAATTTAATGCAGGCAAAATGATTGTTGAAAAAAGATGAAAACAAATATTATAAACATTCAACCTTTGCATTATTTACCTTAAATATTCATTTTATATTTGATCTCGTGATTGAGTGAAAGTTAAAAGATACTAGGTCGGGAAAATTGTAAAAGAGAAAGTCTGTCATTATAGTAAATCGGTAGCTTAAAACATCACAATATCTTAACCATTTATTTCGTCCTCTTGGGTTAATTTGGAAAGATTCTAGTCTACGAAAAACAGTCTTCTGGTGATAAAAATAATCATTACAATCGCTAACTATTCTGGCGTTTAAGTTCATGGAATAGGATATATTTTACAATGATTGATAAGAGCATACTTTGTTTTCCGTTCAACATATTGCAAACATTTTATCTTATCAATAGAAAATATGAATTTCGCTTACAATTTTAAAATAATACCTACTCATGTGAGTAGTGTGAGGACAAAAATAATAAGTTTTTTAGTCTAATCAATAAGCTTCAAGTGATGAAAAGAAAACTCTAAACGAAGTAAATATTCGATACTTAGACAAGAAAATAAAAATACAGTATTATTCTTCAATTGATATCAGCTGTTATGTTAAAAGTATTGCTTGATGTTTCAATTCATTTTAAAATACACTTTATTGAAAAACCTTGAAATAAACTTCACAAACAGTTAGATTTAATGCCAGGGGCTATCTACCAATAAACCGAGCAATTGAGATAATAACAGATGAAATATCTTTTCGAATTAGCTAAATTTTTTATACTTTATCTAATATTTATAATATTAATAATCGATCACAAATCGTTAACTAGAGGTTTGTGGAACAATATGTTTATGAAATAACTCATCTTTTATAAACGAAAAATTGTTTTGGAATGAATTAACACATGATAAATACTAAAGAATTTAAGTACATATTTCTTTCAAGAAAAGGTTGATAGTAAGGCAAGGTAGGTAATAAGTAAAATATTAAGATTTTGTCTGAATATTAAAACGTACTAACCGAATAAACTACAAGTTGACGTCGACGTAAAAGTCAGAAACATAAAAATAAATATTTTTAGAAATCTTCCTATTAGTAAAATATTCTTAAGCCACACTATAAAAAAAGAACTTATTAAGTTAATAAAATGTCTTAATACAAATCAGACTCACCAGTCGCGACAGACTTGAAAAGATATATTGCACAGACCTTTGGTAAAACGAGTTCAGTCTTTGCCGTTAATCTTTATTAAAAATGTTTAATGTTCTGTCTACGGGGTTTATTGCAAACTTTAGAAAATATCCCTGTATATATTTTTACTACACATTTCTTCTGTTTATGTTTTTGTTAAAATTTACAATAAACATGACATTACAAACAATACAACTTTCGATGAAGTATTCTGTTATTTATGAGATATCTAAGAAACTGAAAAAATATGCTAATTTAAAAATATTTAAGCCATCTGCGATCAATGCTCTATTGAGGTAACATGGTACAAAAATATGAACTCCAAATTGATTTTCTCGTTCTTTTGGGCAGCACATCTGTAAAATTAGCTCAATATATTATAATATATTACAAAATAAACATTGAGCAAAAGAGCCCTAGTAACCAGTAAAAGTAACTTTTTCTTATGAGAATTGTTATTAATTTCGTCATAAATACTTATTAATAAGTCAACAACTGCCAGTAAATCATTTAAGTGCTATTAGTTAACAGTCACTGAATATTTAAAGAAAAGTGAGTAAGAAGTATTCATCGTCAAATAGTCTTTCTTTCGTTCTTTGTTTAGCATTTACTTGATGAGATTGTGTTTAAAGTGTAGAAATACAATTTTTCTGAATCATCAAATTAGGCATATTTTTTTAAAGAATAATATCTTTAGCAAAATCCGTATATAGCATAGCGGCATTGGCCCTTGCTTTATAAATCTGAGGGCCTAGGTTCGAACCCTGCGAGGAAGCAATGTTAAAATGCTTGGATTATTTTAATAATTACCTAATATCATTGTTGCCGTTGTTTTCTGGTTGGTCACGAAAATATGGCCCTATCACCTAATTGTCTGAAAAGGAAGACGATTTATGCGTCGGATGGGCAAATAAAAAGTCGCTAAAGGCCATCTTTAGCAGTCGTTATTGAAAGTCAGATCCTTCAAATTTACAGATAATTAATTCGTCCTTAGAATGCCTTTTACCCTTTGGGTTGTGGAGTTCAGATGCCAGTCGCTGCGTAAAAGCTGTTAGTCAGTAACAAGTAATAAAAAAATATTTAATAAATAATAAGATTTTTCCTACTCCTGGCTGATTTGTAACTTCTTTTAAAATGATATTAACGGATGTATAGATTAACAATAAAGTTCCATGGTTTCTATTCATTTAAAATACAATAAGCATACAAGCAAAATCTTCCAATAGGCCATAAATAATAATACAATAAAAAGAATGCACAACCATTTTAGATTAATAATCCAAAACGGTTGTGCATACATGTTCTTCATATCGTTAGGAAATAAGTAAGAGGGCCGTAGGCATCATCTCGTCGCCTCTTAAAAACAACTTCTTCCTCAATACACAAATGCTTAAAATTAATAGTATATTTATGTTCATTATATTACACTAATAGTTGTAATAGTAAACATACGTCCATTTATATAGACATACTAGTAAACTTTTGCATTTGTAATATCGTATATTGATATAACATACATATATAGACTGCATACATTAAACCCATATTATTATAAGTACGTATAAGTTGAATACCCTATAAGGTAAATAGTCGTAAAAATACGTCTCGATCGAATATCAAAGTCACTTTGGTATTCGTTTTTTTATTGATGGCTGTTATAGGTCATCACAATATTAATGTTGCTCTTTTATAGTACTCTACGTCAAAGCTTCTTAATTAAGCTTACCAAAATAATAATAATATTAATACATGACAAAAGCAAAAAAAAATTATCTGGCAACCGTGCAGAAGATTAATACGCCAGCATAGGTTACGTAGAGTACGGTTCATTAATCTTGATCCTTACTGGATGAAATATTAGTATAGGCTTCGTGTGAACTGTTCTGAGGACGTTGTGATAATGAACTATCTTTGATTTTCTCTTTGTCCTGGTCGTTTTCACGAAAAACTCTAGAAAATTAACCATTTAATTAAGTGACGGGAAATTCCAAAAACGAGTACTACCAATTTTTGATATTTGGATGACTTTTGTTTTACAAAATAAAAAATTTTAAAAATATTTTTACACATACGTACAAATAATACAGGTGGCCCATAAGTCCGTTGATATGAAAAAAAAATTAAAATAAAACTCGTTACATCATGAATTAAATTTTGATTTACAAAAAAGCTTAAAAACGGGAATTATTTTTGAAAATAACATCATCTAAATGTAATCCGTTGCGATCACGGCACTCTTGCAAACGACGTCCAAAATTGTCGATGACTGCGCGGCTGAAAAGCTTGTCATTTCTCTGCGGATGTTTTCTTTTAGGGCCTCAATTGACCGCGGGTTTGTGTCGTATACTTTAGCCTTAAGGTAGATAAATCCATCGGGTCAGATCTGGACATCGTGGAGGCCAGGAAATGTCCCTCTCTTAGAGATCACTTTGCAAGGAAAAAGTTGACGGATAACGGCATAGCAGTGTAAGAGGTGTGAGAAGTGGCCCTATACTGTTGAAACCACGTCCTGGCATTAAAGCCTGAATAGTTTTGCAATCCTGGTATGAAATAATCTTCGATCATAGCCACATATCGCTCCGACGTAACAGTAACTGCGCGCCTCTGCCATCCTCAAAAGTAAGGCCCTCGGATACCATGGGCTGACATAGCGCCCAAACAGTCACTTTCGGAATATGTAAGGGCTTCTGATGCTTATGTTTTGGATTGATGCGATAATTTTGTTTTCCAATAGCGGCAATTTTGTTTACTAACATGCCCGTTAAGATGGAAATGAGCCTCGTCTGAGAACATTATGTTATTGAAGGAAGTAAACCGATTCAACATTTCATTCGCATAATTTTGTCTTTGAATACCGTCAGTTTCCTTTAATTCTTGAACAGCTGAATTTTGTAAGGGTGCATATGTAAATCTTTCTTTAAAATCCGTTGTAACGATGTCCTGGATACGTTTAATGCTTTGGCGCGCTTACGAGTTGACTGTGTCGGATTTTCGCGAATAGACTGTGTCACTGTGTCTATATTTTGTTCCGTACGTGACGACCCAACCGCGGTTTATTTAACGTCGAACCGGTCTCCTCGAACCTAGCAACCCAGTTTTTAATCGTTTGAAGAGTTGGAGTGTCGTCAAAGTTGTGTAAGCCTTTGTGTTCTCGAAACTTACGCCGAGCAACGGTTGCCGAATTGTCGTTTTATAAAACTCGCGCAACAAAACGCACGGTCCGCTCCGGTAAAACGCTCCATCGCGACTAAATTCCCAGAAACCGAGTTACTCCCCGGCTTCCCTGCACCGCTCACGCGCGCCCTGTTCGTTTAATTCAAATTTTACTTTTCAAAAGACTTATGGCCACCTGTATAAGCAATTTACAAGCGCTTATATTGTAGACATCTGTAAAAATGTCACAGTACCATTAGTGCATATAAATTGTTCTGTTTTAAAATTGGTTTCTGTATGAAGAGAATTGTGTGAAGAATAAAACTGCCTCCGTAGCCTATTGGTAAGGGCGTGTGCTTTAGAAACCGGAGATCATGGGACTCAACAAATTTTCATTATTGTTTCCTTGTTAGTTAGGGCAATTTGAGCTGATCCCCCAATTGTCTGAAAAGTAAGATGATCCATGCGTCGGATGGGCATGTAAGAAGTCTGTCCGCCCACCAAACCGCATTGGACCAGCGTTGTGGGATAGGGTCCAAAAAGGGGAGGCTGATGATGATGAAGATTAATTTGATTTTAAAAAGGCTAATCATCATATAGCCACATCTGTATAGCTTAATTGATAAAGTAAAAGCATCGCCTATTAAATTCTATTGTGTAACTTGCATTAGGTGGAATAGTGTCACATCGTTATTACGAACTGCCATTAAAGTAATATTTGTGCTTAATCCTTTATCCTTAAGTAAAAAAAAATACATAACTTCATAATAGTGATATCTATGAAGTTATAATTTTTAACATTTCTATTCGAAATTAAACTATTTATTAACACTTACCAAGGGAAGAGTTTTAATATTACATGGTTGAAATGGCAATGGGCTGGCCACGTGGTCCGAAGAACGGATGGCCGATGGGCCCATAAGGTTCTGGAGTGGAGGCCACGTTTAGGAAAACGGCGTGTTGGTCGACCCCCGACCAGGTGGGATGGCGATCTCTATGCAGTAGCCGGTTCAAGTTGGCAGCGAGTAGCAGGAAATCGGCTGTCTTAGCATTCATTTAAAAAGACCTATGTCCAGCATTGAACTGATAAAGGGTGATTATGATGATGATGATGATGATATGATGAAGAGTTTTATTTGTCATATTCAAATCATTATGTACAATTTAATTAGATCATGTCTTTACGGACGAAAATAAAGTATTTTTACTACACCATAACGGTTAAAACATATTGTCATTACTCTTTATACACGATTTCTTAATTTGACAATTTACGTACCTTTTAACTACAGCCTACCTTGAGTATTCCAATATACAATCTTGAAACTCCTATATCCATCGATTGCCTGCTTTTAATTACCGCAATTAGAGGTGGTTGCTAGTGACAACCGAGTTGGGTCACATAAGTATTTTCTAAAAAGTAACATAACAAAATATGACGCAAGCCCCGTCTAAGCTCCGTACCGTACCGTATATTACTTATAACTTAAAGAGTAAAATATTCATTGATAAATTAAAGGTTAAAAATATTTGATATATTGATCGATCTCAAAATTAATAATATTTCTTAACATAAATACTTATAACTAATGTACAAAGGAAACATAGAGCTTTCATGAGTGTTAGTATCATTAAAATTAGAATGTCAAAAAGCGTATAATATGATAAGATTGGCATTTCTGATTATTTTATTTTTACTCGAACGGAAATATCCGGCATTGAATTTGCATTAATGTATTATATCCAGTCATTGGCACTCGCAAAGCATGGCATTGTCTTTCCTTAAATCTTAAGCTTAATTTTTGTGCTTTATGTCGTCTAACAACGATTCATAAGCTTAATTTCTTTCCGTTTTTCTTTCAATGACATTAAAATGTGCATTAATTATTTCGTTTCTATAACTAAACTACTTTGAAAATTAATTTAAATTCAAAACGTATCAAAATTAATAAGGATCTTTTAACCGGTGGTAGGTCCCTGTTTATACGGTGGTAGGTCCCCTGTTTACAGGGGACCGTCTGGTGAGTACCACCGCGGTGCCTATTTCTGCCGCGAAACAGTAGTGTAAAACACTGCTGTGTTCCGGTTTGAAGGGCACCAGCCAGCGCATTTACTGGGTAAACGAGACTTAACACCCTATGTCTCACGTGGTAGCGCGTTGGCGATACCACTGGTATTCCAATGTCTATGGGTGTCGGTGACCACTTTCCATCAGGTGGCCCGACTGCTCGTCTGCCGCGTAAGCTATAAAAAAAAAAAAAATCGTAAATAAAAATATTTATTATTTAATTACCTTTGATTTCAGAAATAATTTTATCACGACTATATATCACGATCTGTCTTACGCATACTTATACTTACCATATATATAATACCATACACACATTCTGGACAATCAATAAGTAAGTATAATGCTTCTATGTTGAGTAAAGATATTTCAATTTGAATAAATTATTGTTATTTTCTAGTCGGTTAGGGCAATATGAACCGATCAGCCAATTAACAAAAATAATATCAAAAGGGTTTAATAGTAGTTTGGTAGTCATGATAGCCACATGTTTAAAATTGGTAAATTAAAAGCTGACAAAAGATACAAGCAAGAATATAATATTAAAATTATAATATTATAAACAAAGAAAAATCTGGATGCAGCATATCATTAAATAGGCATTAAAGAAAAATGGAATTTGACTCATACGTCTTCTTTTGTTTTATCTTTGACTTGTTCCTAGTTAATCACTACGTTTATCGAAACT
>JAGSMT010001559.1:0-50780 GCA_029286875.1 Lamproptera curius
AAATCTTGCCAAATTCCAAAAGGGATATAATTTAGGCCAAAAGCATTGAACGGTCAACGCAAAATGTTATAGGGCTTACATGACATTAAATAGCAAATATGACTCGTAATCGAAACAAATCGGCATATTTGAGTTGACAGGTTACTGCCATAACGAAATTATTAAATCCAGAGATATCAATTTATGCGAATAGAACGGGGTATATCTTCAAAAAACAGGTATGAATCTTGATCAAAACAAATCGGCAAACAAGTTGATAATTTAATAACACGCATTGAACGGTAACGCAAAATGTTATATAGGCTTATACGGAGCGCATATTTAAATAGTAGAAATGACTCGTAATCAAAACCAGTCTGCAGATTGAGTGACAGTGTACCACGATGACGCAATTATTAAAATCCAGAGATATCAATTTGCGCGGAATATAACGGGTAATTCACAACAACAGGTAGAATCTTGATCAAAACGAATCGGCAAATAAGTTGATAATTACCGCAAACACAAGATTGAACGATCAACGCAAAATGTTATATAGGCTTATACGGAGGTGTTAATTAAAATAGCAGAAATGACTTGTAATCGCAACAAATCGGAGCTTTGAGGACGGTACCGCCATAACGCAATTAGAAAATCCAGAGATATCAATTGGCGCGAATATAACGGGGTATATCTACAAAACAGGTATGAATCTTGATCAAAACGAATCGGCAAATGCAAGTTGAAATTTATGCTAATACAGTACTGAAACGATCAACGCAAAATGTTAAGGCTTAACGGAGCGCTTAATTAAAATAGCAGAAATGACTTTAATCGCAAACAAATCGGCATGTTTGAGTTGACAGTGTACCGCCATAACGAAATTATTAAAATCCAGAGATATCAATTTATGTAATATAACGGGTATATCTTCAAATACCGGTTGAATCTTGATCAAAACAAATCATCAAATACAAGTTGATAATTTAATGAAATAAAACGCATTGAACGGTCAACCAAAATGTTAGTGGGCATACGGAGTGCTTATTTAATAGTAGATATGACTCGTAATCGAAACAAATCGGCATGTTTGAGTTGACAGGTACCGCCATAACGCAATTATTAAAACTGAGGTATCAATTTATATGAATATAACGGGGTATATCTTCAAATACCAGGTATGAACTTGATCAAACAAATCTGCAAATACAAGATATAATTTACCGACACAGCATTGAAACGGTCAACGCAAAATGTTATATGGGCTTATACGGAGCGCTTTATTTAAATAGCAAAATGACTCTGTAATCGAAACAAATCGGCATATTTGAGTTGAAGGTACCAAACGAAATTATTAAAACCAGAGATATCAATTCATGCGAATATAACGGGTAAACTTCAAATGACAGGTATGAATCTGATCAAAACAAATCGGCAAATACAAGTTGATAATTTAATGCAATAACACAAGCATTGAACGGTCAACGCATAATTTTATATGGGCTATTACGGAGCGCTATATTTAAAAAGCAGAATGGACTCGTAATCAAAACAAGTCGGCATGATTGAATTGACAGTGTACCGCGATGACGCAATTATTAAAATCCAGAGATATCAATTTAAGTGCGAATATAACGGGGTATATCTACAAATAACAGGTATGAATCTTGATCAAAACGAATCGGCAAATACAAGTTGATAATTTACCGCAATAACACAAGCATTGAACGGTCAACGCAAAATGTTATATGGGCTTATACGGAGCGCTTAATTAAAATAGCAGAAATGACTTGTAATCGCAACAAATCGGCATGTTTGAGTTGACAGTGTACCGCCATAACGTAATTAGTAAAATCCAGAGATATCAAATTAAGTGAATATAACGGGATATCTACAAACAACAGGTATGAATCTTGATTAAAAACGAATCCAAATGCAAGTTGATAATACTATAATAACACAAGCATTGAACGGTCAACGCAAAATGTTATAGGCTTATACGGAGCGCTAAATTAAAATAGCAGAAATGACTTGAATCGCAAACAAATCGGCATGTTTGAGTTGACAGTGTACCGCCATAACGCAATTAGTAAAATCCAGAGATATCAGTTTAAGTGCGAATATAAAGGAGTATATCTTCAAATAACAGGTTTAAATCTTGATCAAAACAAATCGGCAAATACAAGTTGATAATTTAATGAAATAACACAAGCATTGAACGGTCAACGCAAAATGTTATATGGGCTTATACGGAGCGCTTTATTTAAATAGCAGATATGACTCGTAATCGAAACAAATCGGCATGTTTGAGTTGACAGTGTACCGCCATAACGAAATTATTAAAATCCAGAGAGATCAATTTATATGAATATAACGGGATATCTTCAAAACCAGGTATGAATCTTGATCAAAACAAATCTGCAAATACAAGTATATAATTTACCGCTAATTCACAAGCATTGAACGGTCAACGCAAAATGTTATATGGGCTTATACGGAGCGCTTTATTTAAATAGCAGATATGACTCGTAATCGAAACAAATCGGCATGTTTGAGTTGACAGTGTACTGCCAAACGAAATTATTAAAACCAGAGATATCAATTTAATGCGAATATAACGGGAAATTCAAATGACAGGTATGAATCTTGATTAAAACAAATCGGCAAATACAAGTTGATAATTTACCGCAAAACAAGCATTGAACGGTCAACGCAAAATGTTATATATATACGGAGCGCTATATTTAAATAGTAGAAATGACTCGTAATCAAAACTAGTCTGCATGATTGAGTTGAAGTACCACGATGAGCAATTATTAAAACCGAGATATCAAGTTGGGAATATAACGGGTATATCTACAAATAACAGGTATGAATCTTGATCAAAACGAATCGGCAAATGCAAGTTGATAATTTACCGCAAAACAAGCATTGAAACGATCAACGCAAAATGTTTATAGGCTATACGAGTGCTTAATTAAAATAGCAGAAATGACTTGTAATCGCAACAATCGGCATGTTTGAGTTGACAGGTACCGCCATAACGCAATTAGTAAAACCAGAGATATCAATTTAAGTGCGAATATAACGGGTATATCTACAAAAACAGGTATGAATCTTGATTAAAACGAATCGGCAAATGCAAGTTGATAATTTACTATAATACAAAGCATTGAACGGTCAACGCAAAATGTTATATGGGCTTATACGGAGCGCTTAATTAAAATAGCAGAAATGACTTGTAATCGCAACAAATCGGCATGTTTGAGTTGACAGTGTACCGCCATAACGCAAATTAGTAAAATCCAGAGATAAAATTTAAAGTGCGAATATATAGGAGATATCTTCAAATAACAGGTTTAAATCTTGATCAAAACAAATCATCAAAACAAGTTGATAATTTAATGAAATACTGTACTTGAACGGTCAACAAATGTTATGTGGGCTTATACGAGTGTTTTATTTAAATAGCAGATATGACCTGAATCGAAACAAATCAGCTTTGAGTTGAATGTACCGCCATAACGTAATTAGTAAAATCCAGAGGTATCAATTTATATCGAATATAACGGGTATATCTTCAAATACCAGGTATGAATCTTGATCAAACAAATCTGCAAATACAAGTATATAATTTACCAGCAATTACACAGCATTGAACGGTCAACGCAAATGTTATATGGGTTATACGGAGGCTTTATTTAAATAGCAGAATGACTGTAATCGAAACAAATCGGCATATTTGATTGACAGTGTACGCCAAACGAAATTATTAAAATCAGAGATATCAATTTAATGCGAATATAACGGGTAAATCTTCAAATGACAGGTATGAATCTTGATTAAAACAAATCGGCAAATACAAGTTGATAATTCACCAATAACACAGTACTGAACGGTCAACGCAAATGTTATATAGGCTTACATGGAGCGCTATATTTAATAATAGTAGAAATGACTCGTAATCAAAACTAGTCTGCATGATTGAGCTGAAGTACCACGATGACGCAATTATTAAAACCAGAGATATCAATTTAATGCGAATATAACGGATATCTAAAAACGGAAATTTGATCAAAAGAATCGGCAAATGCAAGTTGATAATTTACCGAAAACACGATTGAAACGATCAACGCAAAATGTTATAGGCTATACGGGCGCTTAATTAAAATAGCAGAAATGACTTGTAATCGACAAAATCGGCATGTTTGAGTTGAAAGTGTACAGCCATAACGCAATTGGTAAAATCCGAGATATCAATTTATGCGAATATAACGGGTATATCTACAAATAACAGGTATGAATTTGATTAAAATGAATCGGCAAATGGTATACATACATACAAAGCATTGAACGGTCAACGCAAAATGTTATATAGGCTTAACGAGCGCTTAATTAAAATAGCAGAAATGACTTGTAATCGCAACAAATCGGCATAGCTGAGTTGACAGTGTACCGCCATAACGCAATTAGTAAAATCCAGAGATCAATTTAAGTGCGAATATGAAGGAGTATATCTTCAAATAACAGGTTTAAATCTTGATCAAAACAAATCGGCAAATACAAGTTGATAATTTAATGAAATAACACAAGCATTGAACGGTCAACGCAAAATGTTATGTGGGCTTATACGGAGCGCTTTATTTAAATAGCAGATATGACTCGTAATCGAAACAAATCGGCATGTTTGAGTTGACAGTGTACCGCCATAACGAAATTATTAAAATCCAGAGATATCAATTTATGTGCGAATATAACGGGGTATATCTTCTAATACCTGGTATGAATCTTGATCAAAACAAATCTACAAATACAAGTTGATAATTTACCGCAATAACACAAGCATTGAACGGTCAACGCAAAATGTTATATGGGCTTATACGGAGCCTTTATTTAAATAGCAGATATGACTCGTAATCGAAACAAATCGGCATGTTTGAGTTGACAGTGTACCGCCATAACGAAATTATTAAAATCCAGAGATATCAATTTAAGTGCGAATATAACGGGGTATATCTTCAAATAACAGGTATGAATCTTAATCAAAACAAATCGGCGAATACAAGTTGACTATTTACCACAATAACACAAGCATTGAACGGTCAACGCAAAATGTTATATAGGCTTATACGGAGCGCTATATTTAAATAGCAGAAATGACTCGTAATCAAAACTAGTCTGCATGATTAAGTTGACAGTGTACCGCGATGACGCAATTATTAAAATCCAGATATCAATTTAAGTGCGAATATAAATGGGTATATCTTCAAATAACAGGTTTGAATCTTGATCAAAACAAATCAGCAAATAAGTTGATAATTTACTGAAATAACACAGGCATTGAACAGTCAACGCATAATGTTATATGGCATACGGACGTTTTATTAAAATAACGAAATGACTTTAATCGCAACAAATCAGCATGTTTGAGTTGACAGTGTACCGCGATGACTAATTATTAAAATTCAGAGATATCAATTTAAGTGCGAATATAACAGGATGTATCTTCAAATAACGGGTTGAATCTTGATCAAAACAAATCGGTAAATACAAGTTAATAATATACTGCATTAGTACAACATTGAACAGTCAACGCAGTATGTTATATGGGCTTATACAGACGCTACATTTAAATAGATTATACTCGTAATCGTAACAAATCGCATGTTTGGAGTTGACAGTGTGCTGCCATGAAACAATTATTTAAATCAGAGATATCAATTTAAGTGCAAAAATAGCAGGATGTATCTTCAAATGAGCAATTATAAATCTTGATCAAAACAAATCCAAATACAAGTTAATAATTTACCGCAATAACACAAGCATTGAACGGTCAACGCGAAATGTTATAAAGGGCTTATCAGGCTATTTTATATAGGAAATGACTCTAATCGAAACAAATGGGCTTGTTTGAGTTGACCAGTGTTCCCGGATAAAGCAATTATTAAAATCCAGAATATCAATTTTGTGCGAATATACGGGTATATCTTCAAATAACGGTATGGTCTTGATCAAAACAAATCACAAATACAAGTTGATAATTTACTAAATAACAACATTGAACGGTCAACGCTAATTTATGGCAACAAAGGGCCTTTATTGAAATAGCAGATATGACTCGTAATCAAACAAATCGGCATGTTTGAGTTGACAGTGTACCCCTTAACGAAATTATTAAAATCCAGAGATATCCAATTTAAGTACCAAATATAACGGGTATATCTTCAAGTAACAGGTATGAATCTTGATCAAAACAAATCGGCAAATAGAAGTTGATAATTTACTGCAATAACACAAGTATTGAACGGTCAACGCAAAATATTAAATGGCTTATTCAGGCCTTTATTTAAATACAGAAATGGCTTTAATCACAACATATCAGCATGTTTGAGTTGACAGTGTACCCATAACAAATTAGAAAATCCAGAGATATCAATTTAATGCGAATATAACAGGTATATCTTCAAATAACGGTATGAATCTTGATCAAAACAAATCGCAATTACAAGTTGATCATTAACCGCAATTACACAAGCATTGAACAGTCAACGAAAAATGTTATATGGCTTATACGGAGCGCTTTTATTTAAATAGCGACAGACCTGTAATCGAAACAATCGGTATATTTGAGTTGATGCGTATCACATAACGAAATTATTAAAACTAGAGATATCAATTTAAGTGCGAATATAATGAAAATCTTCAAATAACAGGTATGAGTCTTGATCAAAACAACCGCAAATACAAGTTGATAATTTATCATAATAACACAAGCATTGAACGGTCAACGCAAAATGTTATAAGGGCTTATACGGAGCGCTATATTTAACAGCAGAAAATGACTCACCCCAAACTAGTCTGGCTGATTGAGTTGGATGTACCGCGATGACGCAACACAAACCGTGATATCAATTAAACTGCGAATATAACGGGTATATCTACAGTCAACAGGTATGAATTTTGGATCAAAACAAATCGGCAAATACAAGTTGGATAATTTACTGAATAACACAGGCATTGAACGTCAACGCATAATGTTATAAGTGGGCTTATACGAGCGTTTTATTAAAGTTATTACAGAATGACTTGTAACGCAACAAATCGGCATGTTTGAGCGATAGTGCACCATGATGACGCAATTATTAAAATTCAGAGATATCAATTCTATGCGAATATAACAGGATGTATCTTCGTAACAATAAGTGAATCTTGACTAAAACAAATCGGTAACATGTTGAAGAATGCATTAGTACAAGTACTGAACGGTCAACGCAGTATGTTATGTATGGGCTTATACGAGCGGCCATACTTAAATAGCAGCAGTGACTGTAATCAAAATAAATCGGCATGTTTTGAGTTGACAGTGTGCCGCCAGCGAAGCAAATTATTTAAATCCAGAGAT
The DNA here is from genome assembly GCA_029286875.1 of Lamproptera curius. Lineage (NCBI taxonomy): Eukaryota > Metazoa > Arthropoda > Insecta > Lepidoptera > Papilionidae > Lamproptera > Lamproptera curius. The sequence continues at coordinate 7,382 of JAGSMT010001559.1, forward strand.
ATCAATTTAAGTGAAAATATCGGATGTATCTTCAAATGACAATTATAAATCTTGATCAAACAAATCGGCAAATACAAGTTAATGCACCATTGCACAACACAAGCATTGAACGGTCAACGCGAATGTTATATATTGTTACGGAGCGCTATATTTATATATAGAAATGACTCGTAACGAAACAAATGGGTTTGTTTGAGTCATGCGTCTCATGATAAATTATTAAAATCCAGAGATATCAATTTATGTATGAATATAACGGGGTATATCTTTCAACAACAGGTATGAGTCTTGATCAAAACAACCAGCAAATACAAGTTGATAATTTACTGAAATAACACAAGCATTGAAACGGTCAACGCATAATTAGTGGCTTATACGAGCGCTTTATTGAAATAGCAGATATGACCTGTAATCGAAACAAATCGGCATGTTTGAGTTGACAGTACCGTCAGTAACGAAACGGTTAAAACTAGAGATATCAATTTAAGTGCAAATATAACGGGGTATATCTTCAAGTAACAGGTATGAATCTTGATCAAAACAAATCGGCAAATAGTTGATAATTTATCAACAATACGGTATTGAAACGGTCAACGAAAATGTTAAATGGGTTTATTCCGAGCGCTTTATTTAAATAGCAGAAAATGGCTTGTAATCAAATATATCGGCATGTTTGAGTTGACAGTACCGCCATAACGCAATTAGAAAAATCCAGAGATATCAATTTTATGTTAAATATAACGGGTATATCTTCAAATAACAGGTGCGGAATCTTGGATCAAAACAAATCGGCAATACAAGTTGACTAATAACCGCAATTACACAAGCATTGAACGGTCAACGCATAATTTTATATGGGCTTATACGGAGCGCTTTATTTAAATAGCAGAAAATGACTGGTGATCGCAAGAAATCGGCATGTTTGAGTTGACAGTGTACCGCGACAACGCAACAGTAAAACCAGAGATATCAATTTAAGCAAGGAGTATAAGGGGATGATCTTCAAACAAAAGGTATGGACCCGATCAAAACAAATCGGCAAATAGAAGTTGATAATTTACCGCACAGCACAAGTAATGAACGGTCAACGCAAAATGTTATATGGGCTTTACATGGAGCGCTATATTTAAATAGCAGATATGACTCGTAATCGAAACATATCGGCATGTTTGAGTTGATGTACCGCCATAACGTCTATTAAATTCCAGAGATATCAATTTATGTGCGGATATAACGGGGATATTTCTAATACCTGGTAAGGAATTTGATCAAACAAATCGACAACACAAGATGATAATTTACCACAATAATATCACAAGTATTGAACGTCAACGCAAATGTTATATGAGCCTGGCTGGAGCGCTATTTAACACCAGAAATGCCTCGTAATCAAACAAATCGGCAAGTTTGAGTTGACAGTAACGCAATTTAGTAAAATCCAGAGATACTAATTCTAAGTGCGAATATAACGGGGTATATCTCAACAACAGGTATGAATTTGATCAAAATAAATCGGCAAATACAAGTTGGATAATTTCAATGCATTAACATAAGCATTGAAACGGTCAACGCAAATGTTATATGGGCTAATACGGAAGCTATATTTAATACCAGAAAAGAACCTGTAATCGAAATAAATCGGCATGTTTGAGTTTACAGTGTACTGCCATGACGCAATTATTAAGATCCAGAGATATCAATTTAAGTGCGAATATAACGGGATGTTTCTTCAAATAACAGGTATGAATCGTAGACTTTCAAAATAAATCGGCAAATACAAGTTGATCACAACTGCAATAACACAAGCATTGAACGGTCAACTAAACAAGTTATTTGGGCTTATACAGAGCGCTTTATTTAAATAGCAGAAAATGACCTGTGATCGCAAGAAATCGGCATGTTTGAGTTGATAAAAAACGCGACAACGCAATTAGTAAAATCCAGAGATATCAATTTATGCGAGTATAAGGGATGTATCAAACAAAGCAAAGGAATCATGATCAAAACAAATCGGCAAAATAGAAGTTGATAATTTACCTAATAACACAAGTATTGAACGGTCAACGCAAAATGTAATATGCGCTTATACGAGCGCTACATTTAAATAGCAGATATGACTGTAATCGTAACAAATCATATGTTTGAGGCTGGCTGGTGTACTGCCATGAAGCAATTTTTAAATCCAGAGATATCAATTTAGCAAGGAATATAACGGGCCTTTCAAATAACAGTTATAAATCTTGATCAAAACAACGGCAACACAAGTTGATAATTTACTGCAATAACACAAGCATTGAACGATCAACGTAAAAGGTTATATAGGCTTACATGAGCGCTTAATTAAATAGCAGAAATGACTTGTAATCGCAAACAAATCGGCATGGTTTGAGCTGACAGTACCATAACGCAAATTAGTAAAAATCCAGATATCAATTTGGCGCGAATATAGGAGCATACTCTTCAAAATAACAGGTTTAAATCTTGATCAAACAAAATCGGCAAATACAAGTTGATACCTAATGAATAACACAAGCATTGAACGATCGTAACGCAAAACGTTATGTGGGCCATACGAGTGCTTTAAATAGCAGAAATGACTCCGTTATCGAAACAAATCGGCATGTTTGAGTAGACAGTGTAACGCGACAACGCAAATTATTAAAATCCAGAAATATTAATTTATGCGAAATGTTAAGGGGTGTATCTTCAAATAACAGGCAGCGAATCGTGATCAAAACAAATCGGCAATACAAGCGGATCATTAACCGCAATAACACAAGCATTGAAACGGTCAACGCAAAATGTTGCTATTATGCTTATACGTAGCGCTTTATTTAAATATAGAAATGACTTGTAACGCAAATAAATCGGGAATGTTTGTTGACAGTGTACCGCCATACGTAATTAGTAAAACCAGACATCAATCGATGCGAAATATAAAGGGAGTAAAACTTCAAACAACAATGGAATTCAATCAAAACAAATCGGCAAATACAAGTTGATAATTTAATAAACAACACATGCATTGAACGGTCAAGGAAAATGTCATATGGGCTTATACGGAGCGCCGAGATGAAAAGCAGAAATGACTCGTAATCGAAACAAATCGGCATGTTTGAGTTAACAGTGTATGCCATGACGCAAATTATTAAGATCCAGAGATATCAACGAAGTGCGAATATAACGGGGTATATCTTCAAATAACAGGTATGAATCTTGGATCAAAATAAACCGGCAAATACAAATTGATAATTTACTGCAATAATACGCTATTGAACGGTCAACGCAAAATGTTATATGGGCTTATACGAGCGCTATATTTAAACACCAGAAAGGACTCAATCGAAACAAATCGGCATATGTTTGTTGACTGGTGTATTGCTACGACGCAAATATTGAGATCCGAGATATCAATTTATGCGAAAATAACGGGATGTTTCTCAAACAACAGGTATGAATCGTGATCAAAAACAAATCGGCAAATACAAGTTGATCACAACCGCAGGAACATTGCTACTAAAGGGTCAATGAAAATGTTATATGGGCTTATACGGAGGCTTTATTTAAATAGCAGAAATGACTTGTGACTTCCAAGAGAAACTGGCATGTTTGAGTTGACAGTGTACCGCGATAACGCAATTAGTAAACCAGAGATACTAATTTAAGTGCGAGTATAGTGATGTATCTCAAATAAAAGGTATGAATATGATCAAACAAATCGGCAAATAGAAGTTGATAATTTATCAATAACACAAGCATGAAACGGTCACCAAATGTTATATGGGCCATACGAGCGCTACATTTAAATAGCAGATATGACTCGTAATCAACAAATCGGCATGTTTGAGTTGACAGTGCACTGCCATGAAGCAATTTTAAACCAGAGATATCAACGGCGAAATAACGTATTGTATCTTTCAAATAACAGTTATAAATCTTGGATCAAAACAAATCGTATAAATACAAGTTGATAATTAACCGCAATAACACAAGCATTGAACGATCAACGCAAAATGTTATATAGGCTTATACGGGAGCGCCGTAATCAAAGAAGAAATGACTGCACCGCAACAAATCGGCATGTTTGAGTTGACAGTGTACCGCTACAACGCGCTAGTAAACTAGAGATATCAATTTAAGTGCGAATATAGGAGTATATCTTCAAATAACAGGTTTAAATCTGATCAAAACAAACGAAAATATGTTGATAATTTAATGAAATAAATACGTTACTGGAACGATCAACGCAAAAATGTTATGTGGGCTTTATACGGAGTGCTTCTTTAAATAGCAGCGACTCGTTATCGAAACAAATCGGCACAAGTTGAGTAGACAGTGTACCGCGATAACGCAATTATTAAAAATCCAGAAATATTAATTTATGTGCGAATGTTAAGGGTGTATCTTCAAACAACAGGTATGAATCGTGATCAAAACAAATCGGCAAATACAAGTTGATCATTAACTGCACAACACAAGCATTGAACGGTCAACGCAAATGTTACATATGCTTACACGTAGCGCTTATTTGGGTCAGCAGAAATGACTTGTAATCGCAACAAATCGGAATGTTTGAGTTGACAAAATGGCCATAACGTACTATAAAATCCAGATATCAATTTGAGGCGAATAAAGGAGTAAAACTAACAATAGGTTTGAATCTTGATCAAAACAAATCGGCAAATACAAGTTGATAATTTAATAAAATAACACATGCATTGAACGGTCAAGGAAATGTCATATGGGCTTATACGGAGGCTTTATTTAAACAGCAGAAATATCTGTAATCGAAACAAATCGGCATGTTTGAGTTAACAGTGTTGCCAAGACGCAATTATTAAGATCCAGAGATAACAATTTAAGTGCGAATACACCGGGGAGGGTCTTCAACAACAGGTATGAATCTTGTGATCAAAACAATCGGTAAATACAAATTGATAATTTATCATACACACAAGCATTGAACGGTCAACGCAAAATGTTATATGGGCTTATACGAGCGCTGACGCAACACCAAGAAAGGACTCGTAATCGAAACAAATCGGCGCTTGGTTGACAGTGTATTGCCATGACGCAATATTGAGATCCAGAGATATCAATTTAAGTGCGAAAAATAACGGGATGTTTCTTCAACAACAGGTATGAATCGTGATCAAACAAATCGGCAAATAAGGTTGATCATTAACCGCAGTAACACAAGTTAATAAAGGGTCACGAAAATGCTATATGGGCTTATACGAGCGCTTTATTTAAATAGCAGAAATGACTTGTGATCGCAACAAATCAGCATGTTTTAGTTGATGCGTACCGCGATAACGCAATTAGTAAAATCCAGAGATATCAATTTTAGTGCGAGTATAACGGGATGTATCTTCAAACAAAAGGTATGAATTGGATCAAAACAAATCAGCAAATAGAAGCTGGTAATTTACCGCAATAACATTGGCATTGAATGGTCAACGCAAATGTTATATGTTTATACGGGAGCGCCAGCATCCAATGGCAGATATGACCGTATTCGTAACAAATCGGCATGTTTGAGCTGACAGTACCGCCATGAAGTTGTACTTTTTAAACCAGAGATATCAATTTAAGCGAATATAACGGATGTATCTTCAACAACAGTTATAAACTTGATCAAAACAAACACAAATACAAGTAGATAATTTACCGCAATAACAAGTATTAACGCACAACGCAAATGTTATATGGGCTTATGGCCGATGCTTTATTTAAATAGCAGATATGACCTCGTAATCGAAACAACCGAGCATGTTTAAGCTGACAGTGTACCATGACGCAATTATTAAAATCCAGATATCGATTTATGTGCGAACATAACGAGGTAACCTCAAATAACAGCTATGAATCTTGATCAAAACAAATCGATAAATACAAGTTGATTATTTACCGCAATAACACAAGTATTGAAATCTGGTCAACGCAAATGTTATATATGGCTTTAGGCTGGAGCGCTTTATTCAAATAGCAGATATGACTCGTAATCGTAACAAATCGGCATGTTTGAGCTGGACAGTGCACCATGACGCAATTATTAAAATCCAGACATCAATTTATAAAAAGGAATATAACGGGGTAACCAACAACAGACAAGAATCTTGACTAAACAAATCGGCGAATAGAAGTTGATTATCACCGCAATAACACAAGTATTGAAACGATCAACGCAAACAAAGTTATACAGGGCTTATTCGAGCGCTTTATTTGCAACAGAAATGACTTGTAACGAAAAAACGTGATGTTTGAGTTGACAGCATCATAACGCACAAAATCCAGAGATATCAAATTATGCGAATATAAAGGAGCAAATTTTAAATAACAGGTTTGGAATCTTGATCAAAACAAATCGGCAAATACAAGTTGATAATTTAATGAAATAACACAAGCATTGAACGGTCAACGCAGAATGTTATATGGGCTTATACGGAGCGCTACATTTAAATAGCAGAAATGACTCGTAATCGAAACAAATCGGCATGTTTGAGTTGACAGTGTACTGCCATGACGCAATTATTAAAATCCAGAGATATCAATTTATGTGCGAATATAACGGGGTATATCTTCAAACAACAGGTATGAATATTGATCAAACAAATCGTCAAATACAAGTTGATAATTTACTACAATAACACAAGTTTTGAACGGTCAACGCAAAATGTTATATAGACTTATACGGAGCGCTTTAATTAAATAGCAGGAATGACTCGTAATCGCAACAAATCGGCATGTTTGAGTTGACAGTGTTCCGCGATAACGAAATTGTTAAAATCCAGCGATATCAATTTATGTGCGAATATAACGGGGTAAATCTTCAAATAACAGGTATGAATCTTGATCAAAACAAATCGGCAAATACAAGTTAATAATTTACTGCATTAACACAAGCATTGAACGGTCAACGCAGAATGTTATATGGGCTTATACGAGCGCCACATTTAAATAGCAGAAATGACTCGTAATCGAAACAAATCGGCATGTTTGAGTTGACAGGTACCGCCAGACGCAATTATTAAAACCAGAGATAGCAATTTGCGCGAATATAACGGGATATCTTAAATAACAGGTAGAATCGATCAAAACAAATCGGCAACATGTTGATCATTAACCGCAATAACACAAGCATTGAACGGTCAACGAAAATGTTATATGGTTAAAACGAAGCGCTTTATTTAAATAGCAGAAATGACTTGTGATCGCAAACAAATCGGAGTTTGAGTTGATAGTGTACGCCATGAAGCAATTTTAAACCAGAGATATCAATTTAGTGCGAATATAACGGGAAATTCTCAAATAACAGGTATGAATTTTGATCAAAACAAATCGGCAAATACAATTTGATAATTTACTGCAATAACACAAGCATTGAACGGTCAACGCAAAATGTTATATAGGCTTATACGGAGCGCTTTATTTAAATAGCAGAAATGACTTGTAATCGCAACAAATCGGCATGTTTGAGTTGACAGTGTACCGCCATAACGCAATTAGTAAAATCCAGAGATATCAATTTAAGTGCGAATATAAAGGAGTATATCTTCAAATAACAGGTTTGAATCTTGATCAAAACAAATCGGCAAATACAAGTTGATAATTTAATGAAATAACACAAGCATTGAACGGTCAACGCAAAATGTTATATGGGCTTATACGGAGCGCTTTATTTAAATACCAGAAATGACTCGTAATCGAAACAAACCGGCATGTTGAGTTAAAGGTACCGCCATGACGCAATTATTAAAATCCAGAGATATCAATTTGAGTGGAATATAAAGGAGTAAAACTTGAAAAAGTTTTGAATCTTGATCAAAACAAATGGAATTAAGTTGATAATGAATGAAATAAAAGGGATTGAACGGTCAACGCAAATGTTATATGGGCTTATACGAGCGCTTTATTAAAATAGCAGAAATGACTCGTAATCGAAACAAATCGGATGTTTGAGTTGAAGTGTACTGCCATGAAGCAATTTAAATCCAGAGATATCAATTTTAAAGGAATATAAGGATGTATTTCAAATAACAGTTATAAATCTTGATCAAACAAATCGGCAAATACATGTTTATAATTTACTGCATTAGCACAAGATTGAACGGTCAACATTTGTTATATGCGCTTATAGAGCGCTCATTTAAATAGCAGAAATGACTCGTAATCGAAACAAATCGGCATGTTTGAGTTGATAGGTATTCCATGACGCAAATATTGAGATCCAAGATATCAATTATGCGGAAAATAACGGGATGTTTTCAAAAACGGTATGAATGTGATCAAAACAAATCGGCAAATACAAGTTGATCATTAACCGCAACACAAGCATTGAAGGGTCAAGAAAATGTTATTTGGGTTTATATGGAGCGCTTTATTAAAATAGCAGAAATGACTCGTAATCGAAACAAATCGGCATGTTTGAGTTGACAGGTACGCATGAAGCAATTTTAAATCCAGAGTTATAATTTTAGTGAATATAACGGGATGTATCTTCAAAAACACTTATAAATCTTGATCAAAACAAATCGGCAAATACTTAATAATTTACGATTAGACGCATTGAAACGTCAACCAGAATGTTAAGGGCTTATACGAGCGCTACATTTAAATAGCAGAAAATGACTCGAATCGAAACAAATCGGCATGTTTGAGTTGACAGGTACCGCCAGACGCAATTATTAAAATCTAGAGATATAATTTATGGCGAATATAACGGGTATATCTTCAAACAACAGGAGAATTGATCAAACAAACGTCAAAACAAGTTGATAATTTACTGCCAATACGTTTTGAACGGTCAACGCAAATGAATAGACTTATACGGAGCGCTTTAATTAAATAGCAGAAATGACTGTAATCCAACAAATGGATGTTTGATGAAGGTTCCCGGGATAACGAAATTGTTAAAACCAGGAATCAATTTATGTAATAAACGAAAATCAAAAAACAGGTATGAATTGATCAAACAAATGGCAAAAAAAATAATTTACTGCATTAGCACAAGCATTAATCAACCAGAATGTTATAAAGGGCATGGAGGCACATTTAAAAGCAGAAATGACTCAATCGAAACAAAGGGTTTGAGCGAAGGATGCCGACGCAATTATTAAAATCCAGAGATAGCAATTTTGGCAAATAACGGGGTATTCTTTCAAATAACAGGGAAAATGTGATCAAAACAAAACCAAAAAAGTTGATCATTAACCCAAAACAGCATGAACTAACGAAAATGTTATAGGTTTAAACGAAGCGCTTTATTTAAAAGCAGAAATGACTTTGGATCGCAACAAATCGGCATGTTTGAGTTGATAGGAGCCGCAAGCAATTTTTAAACCAGAGATATCAATTTATGCGAATATAACGGGAAAATTTTCAAAACTTTAAAGATCAAAACAAATCCAAAACAATAATTTACCGAAAAAAGATTTAACGGTCAACGCAAAATATACAAGGCGCTTTATTTAAATAGCAGAAAGACTTGAATCAAAAAATCGGAATGTTGGAGGAAGGTACCGCCATAACGAAATTAGTAAAACCAGAGATATCAATTTAAAATAAAGGAGAAACTTCAAATAAAGGTTTGAATTGATCAAAACAAATCGGCAAATAAAGTTATAATTTAATAAAATAAAACATGCATTGAACGGCGGAAAAGTTATATGGGTTATACGGAGCGCACAAAAGCAGAAATGACCCGAAAAACCAAAAGGCCGAGCAATTACAAAACAGAATAAAATGGAATAAACGGGTAATTTCAAAAACAGGTATGAATCGTGATCAAAAAAATCGGCAAAAAGTTATCATTAACCGCAATAACCGCATTGAACGGTCAACGAAAAAGTTATATGGGTTTAAAAGAAGCGCTTTAAAAGGGAAAATGACTTGGATCGCAACAAATGGATGTTTGAGTTGATATGCCAGAAGCAATTTTAAATCCAGAGATATTAAAATGGAATATAAGGAAAATTTCAAAAACAGTTAAAATCTTGATCAAAACAAACGGCAAAAAAGTTGAAATTTAGCAAAAAGATTTAACGGTCAACGCAAAGTTAAGCTTTACGTAGCGCTTTATTTAAAAGCAGAATGACTGTAATGCAACAAATCGGAATGTTTGAGGACAGTGTACCGCCATAAGTAATTAGTAAAACCAGAGATATCAATTTAGGAATATGGAGTAAAATCAAATAACAGGTGGAATTTGATCAAACAAATGGCAAACAAGGATAATTTAATAAAATAACACATGCATTGAACGGTCAAGGAAAATGTTATTGGGCTTATACGGAGCGCTTTTATTTAAATAGCAGAAATGACTGAATCGAAACAAATCGGCATGTTTGAGTTGACAGTGTCCTGCCATGACGCAATAATTAAGATCCAGAGATATCAATTTGCGTGAATATAACGGGTATATCTTCAAATAACAGGTATGAATCTTGATCAAAACAAATCGGCAAATACAAGTTTGATAATATACTGCAATAACACAAGCATTGAACGGTCAACGCAAAATGTTATATGGGCTTATACGGAGCGCTTTATTTAAATAGCAGAAATGACTTGTAATCGCAACAAATCGGCATGTTTGAGTTGACAGTGTACCGCCATAACGCAAATAGTAAAATCCAGAGATATCAATTTGAATGCGAATATAAAGGAGTAAAACTTCAAATAACAGGTTTGAATCTTGATCAAAACAAATCGGCAATTACAAGTTGATAATTTAATGAAATAACACAAGCATTGAACGGTCAACGCAAAATGTTATATGGGCTTATACGGAGCGCTTTATTTAAATAGCAGAAATGACTCGTAATCGAAACAAATCGGCATGTTTGAGTTGACAGTGTACTGCCATGAAGCAATTTTTTAAATCCAGAGATATCAATTTAAGTGCGAATATAACGGGATGTATCTTCAAATAACAGTTATAAATCTTGATCAAAACAAATCGGCAAATACAAGTTAATAATTTACTGCATTAGCACAAGCATTGAACGGTCAACGCAGAATGTTATATGGGCTTATACGAAGCGCTACATTTAAATAGCAGAAATGACTCGTAATCGAAACAAATCGGCATGTTTGAGTTGACAGTGTACTGCCATGAAGCAATTTTTTTAATCCAGAGATATCAATTTATGTTCGAATATAGCGGGGTATATCTTCAAACAACAGGTATGAATATTAATCAAACAAATCGTCAAATACAAGTTGATAATTTACTGCAATAACACACGTTTTGAACGGTCAACGCAAAATGTTATATAGACTTATACGGATCGCTTTAATTAAATAGCAGAAATGACTCGTAATCGCAACGAATCGGCATGTTTGAGTTGACAGTGTTCCGCGATAACGAAATTGTTAAAATCCAGCGATATCAATTTATGTGCGAATATAACGGGGTAAATCTTCAAATAACAGGTATGAATCTTGATCAAAACAAATCGGCAAATACAAGTTAATAATTTACTGCATTAGCACAAGCATTGAACGGTCAACGCAGAATGTTATATGGGCTTATACGGAGCGCTACATTTAAATAGCAGAAATGACTCGTAATCGAAACAAATCGGCATGTTTGAGTTGACAGTGTACTGCCATGACGCAATTATTAAAATCCAGAGATATCAATTTAAGTGCGAATATAAAGGGTATATCTTCAAATAACAGGTATGAATCTTGATCAAAACAAATGGCAAAACAAGTTGATCATTAACCGCAATAACACGCATTGGAACGGTCAACAAAAATGTTACATGGGCTTATACGGAGCGCTTTATTTAAATAGCAGAAATGACTTGTGATCGCAACAAATCGGCATGTTTGAGTTGACAGTGTACTGCCATGAAGCAATTTTTTAAATCCAGAGATATCAATTTAAGTGCGAATATAACGGGATGTATCTTCAAATAACAGTTATAAATCTTGATCAAAACAAATCGGCAAATACAAGTTGATAATTTACCGCAATAACACAAGTATTGAACGGTCAACGCAAAATGTTATATGGGCTTATACGGAGCGCTTTATTTAAATAGCAGAAATGACTTGTAATCGCAACAAATCGGCATGTTTGAGTTGACAGTGTACCGCCATAACGCAATTAGTAAAATCCAGAGATATCAATTTGAATGCGAATATAAAGGAGTAAAACTTCAAAAACAGGTTTAAATCTTGATCAAAACAAATCGGCAAATACAAGTTGATAATTTAATAAAATAACACATGCATTGAACGGTCAACGAAAAATGTTATATGGGCTTATACGGAGCGCTTTATTTAAATAGCAGAAATGACTCGTAATCGAAACAAATCGGCATGTTTGAGTTGACAGTGTACTGCCATGACGCAATTATTAAGATCCAGAGATATCAATTTAAGTGCGAATATAACGGGGTATATCTTCAAATAACAGGTATGAATCTTGATCAAAATAAATCGGCAAATACAAGTTGATAATTTACTGCAATAACACAAGCATTGAACGGTCAACGCAAAATGTTATATGGGCTTATACGGAGCGCTATATTTAAATACCAGAAAGGACTCGTAATCGAAACAAATCGGCATGTTTGAGTTGACAGTGTACTGCCATGACGCAATTATTAAGATCCAGAGATATCAATTTAAGTGCGAATATAACGGGATGTTTCTTCAAATAACAGGTATGAATCGTGATCAAAACAAATCGGCAAATACAAGTTGATCATTAACCGCAATAACACAAGCATTGAACGGTCAACGAAAAATGTTATATGGGCTTATACGGAGCGCTTTATTTAAATAGCAGAAATGACTTGTGATCGCAACAAATCGGCATGTTTGAGTTGACAGTGTACCGCGATAACGCATTAGTAAAATCCAGGGATATCAATTTAAGTGCGAGTATAACGGGATGTATCTTCAAATAAAAGGTATGAATCTTGATCAAAACAAATCAGGCAAATAGTTGGTAATTTACCGCAATAACACAAGTATTGAACGGTCAACGCAAATGCTTATGGGCTTACATGAGCGCTACATTTAAATGGGTGAGTATGACTCGTATTCGTAACAAATCGGTACATGTTGAGCGATGAAAAATGCCATGAAGCAATTTTTTTAAACCAGAGATATCAATTAAGGAATATAACGGGATGTATCTTCTAAAATTAACAGTTATAAATCTTGATCAAAACAAATCGGCAAATACAAGTAGATAATTTACCGCACACACAAGTATTGAACGGTCAAATGTTACATGGGCTTATACGGAGGCCATTTAAATAGCAGATATGACTCGTAATCGAAACAAATCGGCATGTTTAGTTGACAGTGTACCGCCATGACGTGCAAATTATTAAAAATCCAGAGATATCGATTTATGTGCGAATATAACGAGGTAAATCTTCAAACAACAGTTATGAATCTTGATCAAAACAAATCGAATACAAGTTGATTATTTACCGCAATAACACAAGTATTGGAACGGTCAACGCAAATGTTATATGGGCTTATACGGAGCAAGCGATTAATATTAGCAGATATGACTCGCAATCGAAACAAATCGGCATGTTTAAGTTGACAGTGTACGCTACGACGCAATTTTTAAATCCAGAGATATCAATTTACAAGGAATATAACGGGACAAGCATTCAAATAACAGTTATAAATCTTGGATCAAAACAAATGGCAACATAGGGGCAGATAATTTGAAGGCAATAATACGGGTATTGAACGGTCAACGCAAAATGTTATGCGGGCTTATTCAGAGCGCTCGTATTTAAATAGCAGAAATGACTTGTAATCGAAACAAATCTGCATGTTTGAGTTGACAGTGTTCCGCGATAACGCAATTGTTAAAATCCAGCGATATCAATGGCGCGAACATAACGGGGTAAAATCTTCAAATAACAGGCGAATTCTGATCAAAACAAATGCAAATACAAGTTGATAATTTACCGCAATAACACAAGTATTTAATGGTCAACGCAAAATGTTATAAGGGTTTATACGAGCGCTTTATTTAAATAGCAGAAAATGACTTGTAATCGCAACAAATCGGCATGTTTGAGGCTAGACAGTAAAATTGCCATATCGCAAATAGTAAAATCCAGAGATATCAATTTGAGTGTTGTTAAGAAGGAGTAAACTTCAAATAACAGGTTTGAATCTTTATCAAAACAAATCGGCAATTATGTTGATAATTTAATGAAATAACATAAGCATTGAAACGGTCACCCAATTTGTTATTATATGGGCTTATACGGAGCGCTTTATTTAGCCAGCAGAAATGACTCCGTAATCGAAACAAATCGGCATGTTTGAGTTGACAGCGTACTGCCATGAAGCAATTTAAATCCAGAGATATTAATTTATGCGAAATATAACGGGATAAATAACAGTTATAAATCTTGATCAAAACAAATCGGCAAATACAATAATAATTTACTGCATTAGCACAAGCATTGAACGGTCAACGCAGAATGTTATATGAGCTATACGGAGCGCTCACATTTAAATAGCAGGAAATGACTCGTAATCGAAACAAATCGGCATGTTTGAGTTGACAGTGTACTGCCATGACGCAATTATTAAACCGAGATATCAATTTATGCGAATATAACGGAGTATATTCAAACAACAGGTATGAATATTGGATCAAACAAATCGTCAAATACAAGTTGATAATTTACTACACAATACAAGTTTTGAACGGTCAACGCAAAATGTTATACAGACTTATACGGAGCGCTTTATTTAAATAGCAGAAATGACTCGTAATCGAAACAAATCGGCATGTTTGAGCGATGCGTACCGCCATGACGCAAATTATTAAAATCCAGAGATAGTACCGGCGCGAATATAACGGGGTATATCTTCAATAACAGGTATGAATCGTGATCAAAACAAATCGGCAAACTATGTTGATCATTAACCGTAACACACAAGCATTGAATGTCAACGAAAAATGTTATATAATAAACGAAGTACGACGAATAGCAGAATGACTTGCATCGCAACAAATCGGCATGTTTGAGTTGATAAAAATGCCGCGAAGCAAGTAAATCCAGATATCAACGGCGCGAATATATAACGGGATGTACCTTCAACAACAGTTATAAATTTTGATCAAAACAAATCGAACATAAGTTGATAATTTACCGCACAATATTGGGAAGTATTGAACGGTCAACGCAAATATATGGGCTTATACGGAGCAATACATTTAAATAGCAGATATGACTCGTAATCGTAACAAATCGGTGTTTGAGCGATAGTACCGCCATGGCTAAATTTTTAAATCCAGAGATATCAATTTAAGTGCGAATATAACGGGATGTATCTTCAAACAACAGCAAATCTTGATCAAACAAACGGCAAATATGGGGTTAATACCCATTGCATTATAGCGCGCATTGAACGGTCAACGCAGAATGTTGGTATGAGCTTATACGAGCGCTACATTTAAATAGCAGAAATGACTCAATCGAAACAAATCGGCATGTTTGGAGTTGACAGTATCGCCATGACGCAAATTATTAAAACCAGAGATATCAATTTAAGTGCGAATATAACGGGATGTATCTTCAAATAACAGTTATAAATCTTGATCAAAACAAATCGGCAAATACAAGTTAATAATTTACTGCATTAGCACAAGCATTGAACGGTCAACGCAGAATGTTATATGGGCTTATACGGAGCGCTACATTTAAATAGCAGAAATGACTCGTAATCGAAACAAATCGGCATGTTTGAGTTGACAGTGTACTGCCATGACGCAATTATTAAAATCCAGAGATATCAATTTATGTGCGAATATAACGGGGTAAATCTTTAAATAACAGGTATGAATATTGGATCAAAACAAATCGTCAAATACAAGTTGATAATTTCATTACAATAATACAAGTTTTGAACGGTCAATGCAAAATGTTATATAGACTTATACGGAGCGCTTTAATTGAAATAGCAGAAATGACTCGTAACGAAACAAACCGGTATGTTTGAGTTAACAGGTACCGCGATAACGTAACGCAGTAAAATCCAGAGATATCAATTGCGCGAGTATAACGGGATATTTTAAATAAAAAGGAAGGAATCTTGATCAAAACAAATCAGCAAATAGAAGTTGGTACTTCTACCGCAATAACACAAGCATTGTCGGTCAACGCAAAATGTTATAAGGGCTTATACGGATTGGGTTAGCATTTAAATGGCAGATAAGACTGTATTCGTAACAAATCGGCATGTTTGAGTTGACAGTGTACTGCCATGAAGCAATTTTTTAAATCCAGAGATATCAATTTAAGTGCGAATATAACGGGATGTATCTTCAAATAACAGTTATAAATCTTGATCAAAACAAATCGGCAAATACAAGTAGATAATTTACCGCAATAACACAAGTATTGAACGGTCAACGCAAAATGTTATATGGGCTTATACGGAGCGCTTTATTTTAATAGCAGATATGACTCGTAATCGAAACAAATCGGCATGTTTAAGTTGACAGTGTACTGCCATGACGCAATTATTAAAATCCAGAGATATCGATTTATGTGCGAAGAGCAACGAGGTAACCAAACAACAGCCATAATCTTGGATCAAAACAAATCGGCGAATATGTTGATTATTTACCGCACAACACAAGTATTGAACGGTCAACGCAAATGTTATATGGGCTTATACGGAGCGCTTTATTTTAATAGCAGATATGACTCGTAATCGAAACAAATCGGCATGTTTAAGTTGACAGTGTACTGCCATGACGCAATTATTAAAATCCAGAGATATCGATTTATGTGCGAATATAACGAGGTAAATCTTCAAATAACAGCTATGAATCTTGATCAAAACAAATCGGCGAATACAAGTTGATTATTTACCGCAATAACACAAGTATTGAACGGTCAACGCAAAATGTTATATGGGCTTATTCGGAGCGCTTTATTTAAATAGCAGAAATGACTTGTAATCGAAACAAATCTGCATGTTTGAGTTGACAGTGTTCCGCGATAACGCAATTGTTAAAATCCAGCGATATCAATTTATGTGCGAATATAACGGGGTAAATCTTCAAATAACAGGCGAATTTGACTAAAACAAATCAGCAAATATGTTGATAATTTACCGCAATCACTCAAGTATTTAACAGTCAACGCAACATGTTATATGGGCTTATACGAGCGCTTTATTTAAATAGCAGAAAGGACTTGTAATCGCAACAAATCGGCATGTTTTGAGCTGGGATAGTACCGCCATATCGCAAATAGTAAAATCCAGAGATATCAATTTGAGGCGAATATAAAGTGAGTAAATTTTCAAATAACAGGTTTGAATCTTTTATCAAAACAAATCGGCAATTATGTTGATAATTTTAATGAAATAATACAAGTATTGAACGGTCAACGCAATTTGTTATATGGGCTACATGAGCGCTTTTATTTAATAGCAGAAAATGACTCGTAACTTGAAAACAAATCGGCATGTTTGAGTTGACAGTGTACTGCCATGAAGCATTTTTGAAATCCAGAGATATCAATTTAAGTGCGAATATAACGGGATGTATCTTCAAATAACAGTTATAAATCTTGATCAAAACAAATCGGCAAATACAAGTTAATAATTTACTGCATTAGCACAAGCATTGAACGGTCAACGCAGAATGTTATATGGGCTTATACGAGCGCTACATTTAAATAGCAGAAATGAATGCAATCGAAACAAATCGGCGCTGTTTGAGTTGGACAGTGTACTGCCATGACGCAATTATTAAAATCCAGAGATATCAATTTATGCGAATATAACGGAGTACCTTCAAACAACAGGTAAGGGATTATTGATCAAACACATCGTCAAATACAATTTGATACCACTACAATAACACAAGTTTTGAACGGTCAACGCAAATGTTATATAGACTTATACGGGAGCGTCAATTAAATAGCAGAAATGACTCGTAACGAAACAAATCGATGTTTGAGCGATGGTGTACTGCCATGACGCAATTATTAAAAATCCAGAGATAAAGCAATTTATGCGAATATAACGGGGCATATCAACAGGTATGAATCGTGATCAAAACAAATCGGCAAATACACCTGACTGGCCAACCGCAATAACACAAGCATTGAACGGCCAACGAAAATGCTGGCTTAAATGAAGGCCATTTAAATAGCAGAAATGATCAGGATCGCAACAACCGGGTATGTTTGAGTTGATAGTACTTGCCATGAAGCCACCAAACCAGAGATATCAACTTCATGCTGAATATAATCGGACAAAAATTTTCAACAGTTATAAATTGACCAAAAACAACTGGTAAACATAAAGTTGATAATTTATATCGCAATAATATTGGTATTGAACGGTCAACGCAAATGTTATATGGGCTTATACGGAGCGCTACATTTAAATAGCAGAGGCACTGTAACGCAACAAATCGGTATGTTTGAGCGATGGTGTACTGCCAAGAAGCAATTTTTAAATCCAGAGATATCAATTTGGCGAAATATAACGGGACATGTATCTTCAAATAAATAGTTATAAATCTTGATCAAAACAAATCGGCAAATACAAGTAGATAATTTACCGCAATAACACAGGTATTGATCGGTCAACGCAAATGTTATAAGGGCTTATACGGAGCGCTTTATTTGAAGAAAGCAGATAGACTCGTAATCGAAAACAAATCGGCATATGGTTGATAGTACCGCCATGACGCAATATTAAAACTAGAGATATCGATTTTATGCGTGCGAATATAATTTGAGGTAAATTCCTTCAAATAACAGCTTGCGAACGATCAAAACAAATCGGCGAATACAAGCTGATTATTTACCGCAATTGCTACGTTAGCTGAACGGTCAACGCAAATGTTATATGGGCTATACGAGTGTTTTATTTAAAAAGCAGATATGACTTCAATCGAAACAAATCGGCATGTTTGTTGACAGTGTATCGCTGCTGACGCAATTATTAAACCAGAGATATCACTGGCGCAAGAATATAACGAGGTAAATCTTCAAATAAATAGCTATGAATCTGATCAAAACAAATCGGCGAATACAAGCGATTATTTACCGCACAACACAAGTATTGAAACGGTCAATGCAAATGTTATATGGGCTTATGAGCGCTTTAATTAAATAGCAGAAATGACTCGTAATCGAACAAATCGGCATGTTTGAAGCTGATAGTGTACCGCGATAACGCAAATTAGTAAACCAGAGATACTCAATTTATGCGAATATAACGGGATGTATCTTCAACAACAGTTATAAATCTTGATCAAAACAAATCGGCAACATAAGTTATTAATTTACGCATTAGCACAAGCATTGGAAATACACAACGCAGAATGTTATATGAGTTTATACGGAGCGCCAGCATTTAAATAGCAGAAACAATCGTAAACGAAACAAATCGAAGTGTTTGAGTTGGGATAGTGTACCGCCATGACGCAATTATTAAAAATCCAGAGATATCAATTGCAAAGGAATATAACGGAGTATATCTTCAAAACAACAGGTGCAATATTGATCAAACAAATCGTCAAATATGTTGATAATTTACTACAATAACAAAGTTTTGAACGGTCAACGTAAAATGTTATATAGGCTTACATGAGTTTAATTAAATAGCAAATGACTCAGAACGAAACAAATCGGCATGTTTGAGTTAGATAGTGCATCATGATAACGCAATTAGTAAAATCCAGAGATATCAATTTAAGTGCGAGTATAACGGGATATATCTTTAAACAAAAGGTATGAATTTGATCAAAACAAATCAAAATAGTTGGAAATCAACAATACGGGCATTGAACGGTCAACGCAAAATGTTATATGGGCTTATACGGAGCGCTACATTTAAATGGCAGATATGACTCGTAATCGTAACAAATCGGCATGTTTGAGTTGACAGTGTACTGCCATGAAGCAATTTTTGAAATCCAGAGATATCAATTTATGAAGAATGGACATCTTCAAATAAATATGCAAATCTGGATCAAAACAATTGCATAAGTAGATAATTTACCGCAATAATACGCGTATTGAACGGTCAACGCAAAATGTTATATGGGCTTATACGGCGCTTTATTTAAATAGCAGATAAGGATCGTAATCGAAACAAATCGGCATGTTTAAAGTGATATACTGCCATGACGCAAATTAATAAAACCAGAGATATCGATTTATGTGCGAATATAACGAGGTAAATCTTCAAATAACAATATGAATCTTGATCAAAACAAATCGGCGAATACAAGTTGATTATTTACCGCAACACACAAGTATTGAACGGTCAACGCAAAATGTTATATGGGCTTATACGGATAAGCCTTATTTAAAAAGCAGATATGACTCGTAATCGAAAACAAATCGGTATGTTTAAGTTGATGGTACCGCCATGACGCAATTCATTAAAATCCAGAGATATCGATTTATGTGCGAATATAACGAGGTAACCTTCAAATAACAGCTGCGAATCTTGATCAAAACAAATTATGAATATGTTGATTATTTACCGCAATAACACAAGTATTGAACGGTCAACGCAAATGTTATATATGGGCTTATTCGAGCGCTTTTATTTAAATAATAGCAGAAATGACTTGTAATCGAAACAAATCTGCATGTTTGAGTTGACAGTGTTCCGCGATAAATGCACCATAAAATCCAGCGATATCAATTTGCGCAATATAACGGGGAAATCAAATAACAGGTAGTGAATTTGATCAAAACAAATCAGCAAATATGTTTACAATTTACCGCACACAGCCAAGTATTTAACGGTCAATGCAAATACATTTATATGGACAGCTTTTATTTAAAATAGCAGAAAAATGACTGTAATCGCAAAATAAATCGGCATGTTTGAGTTGACAGTGTACCGCCATATCGCAAATAGTAAAATCCAGAGATATCAACTTGAGTGCGAATATAAAGGAGTAAATTTTCAAATAACAGGCTAAATCTTTATCAAACAAACTGGAAAATGTTTATAATTTGATGAAACATACATTGAACGGTCAACGCAAATTGTTATATGGGCTTATACGGAGCGCTTTATTTAAATAGGCAGAACACCTGTAACTCCAAACCATGTTTGAGTTGACAGGTACTGCCATGAAGAAATTTTTTAAACCAGATATCAATTCTATGAATATAAGGGATGTATCTCAAAGAATAAACTAGATCAAAACAAATCGGCAAATACAAGCATTAATTTACTGTATTAGCATGAAGTTACTGGAACGGTCAACGGTGAATGTTATACATGAGCGCCATTTAAATAGCAGAAATGACTTCCGTAATCGAAAACAAATCAGTCGGAGTTGACAGTGTACCGCGACGCAATTATTAAAATCCAGAGATAATTTACGTGCGAATATAACGGAGTATATCTTCAAACAACAGGTATGATTATTGGATCACATCGTCAAATGCTAAGTTGATAATTTACTAATAATAACACAAGTTTTGAAACGGTCAACGCAAATGTTATATAGACTTATACGGAGCGCTTTAATTAATAGTAGAAATGACTGTAATCGAACAAATCGTATATGTTTGAGCTGACAGGTACTGCCATGACGCAATTATTAAATCCAGAGATAGCAATTTATAAAGAATATAACGGGTATATCTTCAAATAACAGGATGAATCAGATCAAAACAAATCGGCAAATACAAGTTGATCATTAACCGCAATAAATACGTTACTGAACGGTCAACGAAAATGTTATATGTATTAAATGAAGCGCTTTATTTAAATAGCAGAGTCAGACTTGTAATTTCAAATAAATCGGCATGTTTGTTGATATAGTACCAAGAAGTAATTTTTAAATCTAGATATCAATTTAAGGAATATAACGGGATGTAATTTCTGCAAAACAGTTATAAATCTGATCGTTAAACGGCAAATATGGTTGATAAGACAACGGTCAACGAAACAAGGGCTGATATGAGTGCCATTTAAACACAGCAGATATGACTGTAATCGTAACAAATCGGTGCATGTCGAGTTGGATAGTACTGCCAAGAAGGCCTTTTAAATCCAGAGATATCAATTTAAGTGCGAATATAACGGGATGTATCAAAATAACAGTTATAAATTTGATCAAAACAAAGGCAAATACGTTAATAATTTACGATTATAATACTTGAAGGTCAACGCAGAATGGGGTTATAGGGCCAATTTAAATAGCAGAAATGATGAACAAAAAATCGGATGGATGGGGTACGCCAGAGCAATTATTAAAACAGAATCAATTTTGCGAATATAACGGGGATGTATTTTCAAAAAAAGTTAAATTGGATCAAAACAAAGGCAAATAAATTAATTTACCGATTAGCAGCATTAACGGCAACGAGAATGTTTATGAGCTTTATAGAGGCAATTTAAAAGCAGTGACCAACGAAAAAACGGTGTTTGGTTGAAGTGTACGCCATGACGCAAATTAAAACCAGAGAATAATTTAAAAGGGAATAAACGGATATATTTCAAACAACAGGTATGAATATTGATCAAACAAATTAAAACAAGTTGATAACTTTACAAGTTTTGAACCAACGAAAATGTTAAAGATATTGGATTTTAATTAAAAAAGAAATGACCCTTTAAATCCATGTTTGAGTTGACAGTACTGCCAGACGCAAATTAAAAACAGAGATAGCAATTTTTGGAATATAAGGGATATCTTCAAAAAAGGGAATGTGACAAAACAAATCGGAAATAAGTTGATTAACCCCAAAACTTGAACGGTCAACGAAAAAGAAATTTTAAAAAGGCTTTATTTAAATAGCAGAAATGATCAGATCAAAAAATCGGCATGTTTGAGTTGGAAAGCTAAGCAATTTTTTTAAACCAGATATCAATTTAATGGTATAACGGGATGTAAATTCAAATAACAGTTATAAATTTACAAAAACAAATCGGCAAAAAAGTTGAAATTTAGCAAAACAAAGTATTGAACGGTCAAGCAAAATGTTATACTTTAAGAGGCCAATTAAATAAGGATAATTTAATGAAAAATGGAGTTTGAGTTGATGTACGAAGAAGCAATTTTTAAACCAAGATACAAAGAATATAACGGGATGATTCAAATAAATAAAATCTTGGATCAAAACAAATCGGCAAATACAAAATTTTTTCAAGACGCATTGAAGGTCAACGAAAAAGGGCTTATACGACCACATTTTGAGAAATGACTTAATCAAAACAAATGTTTTGAGGAATACCGCGAACGCAATTATTAAAACCAGGAACAATTTGGGCGAATATAAGGGTATACTTCGCAAAGGCAATTTGGACAAAAACAAATCCAAAACAAGTTGATAATTTAATGAAAAAACAAGTATGAACGGTCCCGCAGAATGTTATATGGGCTTAGAATCATTTAAAAGCAAAATGTTTAAAATCGAAACAGATCGATGTTTGAGTTGGTACCCCACAACCAATTATAAAACCAGAGATATCAATTTAAGGAAATAAAACGGGGTATATTTTAAATTAACAGGATAAATCTTTGATCAAAAAAACGGCAAATACAAATTGATAATTTATTGAAAACAAGCAATTTGAACGGTCAACGCAAAATGTTATATTCTTATACGGGCTAATATTTAAATACCAGAAAGGACTCGTAATCAAAACAAATCTATGTTTGAGTTGGAAGGACCGCCATGACGCAAATATCAAGATCCAGAGATTAATTTAATGAGAAATATAACGGGGTATATCCTCAAATAACAGGGGAATCGTGATCGAAACAAACCGGAAACCAAGTTGACATTAACCGCTACCTTTTTTGACAAGAACACAGGCTTCAAGTTTTGACCGACCGGACAAGCTCCGATCCCCCCGGTTACCTGCGGCCGTCCGTTTGGGCCACCTGGTGGCCACGCCCTCCCCGACGCCGGCGGGCAGAAGGAAGACGCCGAGCCTGGCCGCAGTGACTGTGTTGCGTTGCCGGGCCGGTAAAGGCGAGGTTAGGCGTACCGCCTGAGCGGCCAAAGCCGGGCCCGTCGGGTGAGTCGTTCCGATTTTGCCATCAATTTAAATTTTTCCTTTAAGCCGTTCAGACACCTTCTGTTAGGAACCTTTAACTTTAATTTTTGTTCTTATTTCCACGTCACACCCGGTGATTTTAATTAAATTACACGCCACCCACACGGGAAAATTAGAGTCAATTTAATGCTTGCCGTACCAGCAGCGTAGAATTCCACCGTTTTAAAGCGGGAGTTTTAAACACGTCAAGTTTACACCCTCCTCCGGGAGGGACAAACCCCCGGCCCACCGGGGGAGCCGACGGTAATTTTAACGTCTTAAATAAAAATTGCTATCATGGATTCAGTCACCATGACCCAGGGCCCGACCCGGACCCCGGGAACCGTCCGCCGGCGGACAGGTACGTGCCATCCGAGGCCCCACCGCGCAAGGGGGCCAGATCCATTAAAGGGGCCACCATGCTCAACGCGAGCAACCACACTCGTCGGAAAAGGCCAACCTCCATTCGGACACCCTATCCCCGCTCAATCACCCAATCACCGACTCCAAAGGGAGCTCGATCAATCCCGCCCGGGTCACCGAGGACGAAGAGAGGAGGGTTCCTGGGCTAGTTCGCGCAAGAAAGGCAAGAGCAGGGCCCCCCTGCTATATCAACCCCCAACAAGGCGCCAAAGCCGGCGGAGATACACCCCCGTTGGAAAACATAGGATTCCCCGCCAAAGTGAGGGGGCGGGGGGCCCCGGCCGGGAGCGGCCGGTAAAAAAAAACCAATTGTTCCTTTTCTTGCTGAGCGGGCCCGGCAGACAGTTCCGGCCCCTGGCGCGACGTCCCGGCCTTCCTCCGGGGTTGGGACACCGAAGCTTTTGGGCCGTGCCGGAACAAAACAGCACGGCGCCCCCTGGTTCTTCGGGCGGGGGCACCTCGCCGGGCCGCCCAGGGGCTCAGTGTGGGGGAAGGGGCGTACGATTTTCGGCGCCCTGGCTTCTCCCGGGGATAAGGCGCCCCGGCCCCCTGTCCCTTTCCCGGGCCCCTTCCGGGCCATCACGTCCTCGCAAAAAAGAGGCGCCCCGACCTTTTTCAGCATCCCGCACTACGGAGGAAGCGAAAGGTGCCCCAACCCAACGGCCTTTGCGTTGCCGACCCGCTGGGCACCTTCCGCGCGTTTGGGCCGTCTTTCGGCCATACGCCAAGTGGTGGATCCCTTTAGGCCCCCAGGCCCGCGGCACAGGTATTCCCCGAAACAGCCATGTCCCGAGAAACCTGCTGCGCGGAACGTTAGGGGGTCCTCTTTCTAGCCACCACTTAAGAACGGGGGCGGGGCTTCATTTTGACGGCGTGGGTGCCCGCCCGGCTCCCACTCCTGTATTGCAAGGAGCCACCTCTCCCCCTTATCTCTTTCTGGGGGGCCCAAAGCCCTGAACCCGCCTCGCGCCAGAAGAAGAGGACGGAGGATTTCGCATCCAGGTCCCGGGGGAGCCAGCCAGGCAGCCGCCCTCACCGGAGATGGTCCGGAGCCCTGTACGGCCCGGATCGCCAAACCCTTCCCCCTTAGTACGCTTCTCCTTTGGAGGGTGTCGGCCCCACGGTGCCCCTAAGGACCATGGACCAACGACCCCGGCGTACAGGCGGCGACAGGAGCGGTGGGTCCCCCAGTATTGGGGAAGCCCGAGAGCGCGCTCGCCACTTAGGCGGGCCCCGGGCAAAACCCATCCGGGGTTAGGACCAGGCCGAGAATCATTGATACCACGGCCCTTTTGCGGAAAATCCATTGGATTCCCCACCGGAGGGGGAGGGGAAGGGGGCCCGGACCAAGATGGAGCGGCCGGATACCACCAAAACCAACGGTTGTTCTTCCGCGCGTAGCCGGGGCCGCGGCACCGATTCAGTCATCGGCGACCCGGCGCGAGGGCCCCTCGGCCTCTTTCCGGGGTGGGGAACCGGCCTTTAGGGCCGGTGCCAACAAACAGCACCGGGTCCTCTGAGCCCCTTCCGGGCGGCGGCACCTCTCGGCCGCCCAGGGGCCAGTGTCAGGGGGAAGGGCGCGCGACGCCACCTTCGGCGCCCCCGTTCTTCTGCGGAAGCCAGGCCTACGGCCCCCCTGTCCCTTTCCGGGTCCTTCCGCCATCACGTCCCTCGCAGAAAGGGACGGCGCCCCACGACCTTTCCTCGTCCCCCCAACAGGAAGGAAAGGCGCCCACGACACCGCAGCTCCTGGCGTTTACCCATGGGCACCTTTCCAGCGCGTGCTGGGCGTTCTTCGGCACATACGCCAAGTGGTGGCACCTTAGGTCCTTGGCCCGCGGCACAGGACCTCCGAAACAGCCGTCCCAGAGAACCCGGTCGCGCGAACGTTAGAGCTGCCTCTTCAGCCACCACTTAAGAACGGGCGGGTTTATTGTTTGAGGCCGGGCTGGGGTGCCCGCCGCGCCCCACCCGATTGGGGCGCACCTCTGCCCCCCCATTCTTCCGGGGTGGCGTAGCCGAGACCCCCTCCTCGCGCCAGAAGAAGAGTGACGCGAGGATTTCTGTTAGGTCCCAGGGCAAGCCGAACAGGCACGCCGCCCGCCGGAGATGGTCCAGCCCGACGGCCCGGATCGCCAACACCCTTTCCCTCCCATAAGGTACTTTTGGGGTGTCCCCCACGGTGCCCCGTACAGGACCATGGACCGAGACTCCGGCACAGGGGGACAGGAGCCGCAGGTCCTCCGTTTGGGAGCAGTTGCCGAGAGTTGCCGCTGCTCGCCACTTAGGCGGAGGCGCCCAAATGGGCGCAAAACCCCATCGGCGGTCTGGACGGGGATATTTCACGTGGTTGACGCGAGCGGACGCCGCAAACGACTAGGGCGTCCGAGGCGGCCCCGAGGCCCGTTGGGGCCCGGATTTTTCGAGCCCACCGTCCTAGCGCCGGATGCGCCCAAACGAGCCCCCGGGTGGCGGAATCGCCCCGGAAAATTGGCGGGGTGACGAGGGCGTCCGCGAACAAGTGACGTCGACACCCTCATAGCCGCCAGTAGCACCCAATCAAACCAACGTTCCCGAAGCGGTCCCAAACCGACCCCGGGAACTCCACACGACATTGAGGTCCGGAGCCCATCGGCACGGGAACCGACACGTCGATGCGACAGGTAGGCCCCTGATCACCCTTTAGGTAGGGAGGCACCCGCATCGGGCCCTTTTGCGGGCCCAGGGAAGGTGAATGCGTGGGATGCGAGGCACCGCCAAAACACCCCACCCCGAGACATCGCATCCTGCGTCGGACCGACCCAGCACCGCGGGACGGTCGACCGGCCCTTGCGGGTTTATACTGACATCCGCCAGATTTGGACCGACGTGTCCAGGTGCTGGAGATGCGGGGCCGCCACGATTCTTCAAAGAGTTTTCCAATCGTCCAACAGCACGATCGGCCCAGGCGGAGGGCGATCCGGGAGCCCTCCTTTGGATAGGACGGTCTGCCTGCTTCCACCTTTGGGTATTGGTTTGGGCAGGAAAACATCGCCCCCCTTTGGCCCAGGGCCCCTTTGTAGCCCGGCGCGTCCCGGAATGCCATCGACCCGGGGCGGTGCTTTCCTTCTTTAAGGGCCACCGAATTCCGGGGTGACTTTGGCGCTTCCGAACTGGGTCGACTCATCCGGCCATTTGGGACCACGAAGGGCCGTGGCCCTTCGCTGGGAATAGCTCGGCGATACGCAACAAACGCGGCGCCGATCGGGAGTTCGCGAAGTTTATTCATCACCATTTTGTAGGCCGCCCCGGATCACCCGTTAGCGCCGCCAACAACCTTTCAGCCGCGGCGATCGCCTCCTTTCCCATTTTGAGAGCCATCTTCCAAAGAGGGAGACCCCCTCGGCCGGGTCCCGCCGTCGTCCTGAAACGGTTAGGCGCCGTGCACCCTTGCATCGCGGCGATTTCGGGATTCCAATAAAACCGGGTTTAGGAGGGAGACGTTTGCCCGGAATGACGTCGCACACCTGCGACATTGCGTCCGGAGCCATTTGGCCCCTCCAACGACAAAAACCGCAGAAACCCAACCGAACATTGCCGCCTCAAGCTGGTCCAGGCTTGGGGCCACCGGCGTCCTGGGTCCGGCAGGGCCGGTATAGGGAGGGAGGCGGAGACCCGAATCGGATGTAACGATGATCCGACAGGGTCTCGAGCCCGTCAACACCTTCCAGCCCTGTTTTCCGGGAAAGGGCCTTAGCGAACGACATAATTATCGACCTGCCCGGCCGAAACACACGTGTTTACCGAACCCCTGTTTAAACGACAGCCCCGACCAAGGAGCCACCCTTTCCAGTGTCCTTTCCTGCGGGCCGGGTGAACCCTGCCGGTATTTTATTGAGATCCCCCGCGACCGAAAGGGAAGGGTCCGTAAGAACGGATGGACCCCAGTCGGCAGGTGCTCGGTCGGGGAGACTGTTGGGAAGGGCCGAAACGACAACAATACTCCCAAACAGAGCCCGACAAGCCTGACCTTTTCCCATCCTGGTTGAGGGGACCCCGGCAGTCCCTTGACCATGCGCAGGCCGACAGGTCCCGGCCCAGAGGCCGGGGAACGTAAACGGTTCCGACACTACGGACTGAATGACCATGCGCCATGCCTGAAACAAGAGGTCTTGAGCCTGGGCAGTGGTTCGATTTCTGCAGGAGCCTTTCTTTATTGGACGGCCATTTGAGTCCCCCCAAGCATGGGTTGGGCACCGGCTTCCGCCCAGGCCTTTCCCTCCTCCGCTCCTGTCGGTTTGGTGGGCCATTTAACCGCCAGGGTTTCCAGCCGCCCAAGGATGGGCGGCGCGGCCTCCGCCTGCGGGGGCCCAGGGCCCCAGGGTAGAGGGCCCTGCGCTCGGCCTGTGCCGCCCGCCATGGGCCCTTTTTCGAGGCACCGGAAGCAGGACGGACGCGCCGCAAGAGTTTGACCGCACCCGGCACCACCGAAGGAGGCGCCCACCACCGATTATTTTTTGGCCGAATAGCACTACATCTACCGAGACCGACCCGGTCCGGCGATTTCTCCGACCCGGAGGGACGGGCAGCTTTTTGCGCTACCGCCTCAGCCACCTGCTTATTCGGAATATCCAGGCCGAAAGCAAGATCCGGCCTTTCGGGCCCGAATTGAAATCCAACCAGTTGGGGCCAGCCAATTGGTTGGTTCTCCCTGGGGCCCCCGGAACCTGAGGACCCCCGTTGCCGCATGGGGAAACGGAGGCCACGAGCCGAATCCCCGTTTGATTTTTTGGCATCTTAAGCGGCATACGGACCCTTTTAGCTGCCGGCGAGTTTGATTACTACAGCCGAGTTAGTTTAATTTCGCAACCCCCGTTGCTGGGTTTCGCAGGACCAGCGCCGGCGGAGTTTTGTGACACAGAGTCCACCCATCCGTGGAAGCCTGGTGCCGCCGACTTTGTTGCCCTTGCCCAGCGCCGGTCGCATCCGGCCTGGCTGGTCCGGGGGCCCCTTTTCCCCTTTGGGCCTCTTTGGGGGAAGGTTTGGGCGGGCAGGTCCTTCGGCTTGGGAGGTTTCACGCACCCTTCGCGCACCGGGGGCAGGGGGAGCAGGGGGGAGAGGCAGAGGGGCAGGAGGCCCCACCACGCCGAACGTAGGGCCGCCGTTTATCGGCGGCCGTGGAGGACGGAGCCGCTTCCGGGGAGGCGGTCCGCAAGTCGCGGGGGGGAGCAAGGGCCACCATGTCCACGATGAGGCGCCGGTATTTGCTCAACATCGGTGGCAGTCCTCAGCGTGACATTCCCTTCACCGCGCCTTAACTGCCGGTTCTTGTAAGAGGCCGCAGACGACGCATCTTTCAGAGCTTACTCGTTAACGTTTTTTGTCGGGAGTACTTCCGATTCGGCCGATGGGGGAGGGCCATCACATCCACCAACCGTTTTACGGCGGAGGAGCACTTTGGGCAGTTTGGGGGGCCCTTTCAGGTTGCCTGATCTTGTAAAACCGGGAGATGATTGATTTTTGAGCGCCATCTCCGCATCCTCCGCCGTTAAGGCTTTCCTCCACGGCCCTCGTTCCGAGCGGCCTCTCCATTTCTTCGAGGTGCGATCCTTTCGCACGCTCTGCGATTTTGGGCCCCGTTTTTGCCAGGGACCAGACGGTGGTAGGGTCCCGCTGGGCCGCATTCGATCGCGATCCGCAGCGGGCAGCGTTTGAAAGCGCCCACGCGTCTCGCATCAGTGGGATGGGTCGCCCTCTTCTTCCGCCCCACCACCTTTGCGCCGGGATCCTCCCACCGAAGACCCGCCGAGTGCCGCAGTATCCTCTCGGCTTCCGGGGAATTTAAAAACCCTCCCCCTCGAAGAGCCGGCCCTCACCTGGTCCCGGCCTCCTTTCGACTGATCCTCCGAAAGGTTTTCGGGTTCCGTAACCGCCATTGTCGTCGGGTTCGTTTTTTTTGTTTTGGTTTTCCATCAACCCGAATAATAGGGAATGGAACCACGGCCAGGGACCGTGCACCGGTAACCCCAAAGCCTGGGGGCGGGAAGTTAGGGGGAAGCTGGTGATTTGTTCCGCCGCTCTTGGAGCACCCACGCCACGTACCAAACGCCGGATCAAGGTTTTTAGAGGTTTCCTCGCGGTCCGGGCCAAGGGGACCCCAGCACCCGCGCAGGCCGCGGACGGATCCACGACACCAGACAGGCCGAGATCCCCGGTGTTCGGCGCCGAGTGCAACACCGAACGAACACACCTCCCTCTCGGGACTTCCCATACATTTCCCGCTTTTTTTTCACCCCAATCCCCAACCAATTCTACCTTTACCTTTCATACCTTGTCTTTCAATCACGCCGGCGAGGCCTGACGCACTCGGGGTGACCGGTCACATCCGGTTACTTTAACAAAGAGAGGTAGGAGCGAGGGTCTGAGGCCCCCCAACAGGTTTCACCGGGAGCAACGCTCGACATCTCCACCCTTAAACGGAGCAAGACGGACCCCTGCGTTTTTCCGGCGGGAAGCCGGTAATATCGGGGGCGATCCAACCTGGGGAGCGCGATGGGATCCGACAACTCCACACCGGATAATGGCCCCAGGCAAAACACGGCCACAGAGCTGCCGCCTCACGGCAACCCATTCAGGCCGCCCCACGGCCAACAACATCGGCCTCCCAAAACCACTTGCCGCCTCACAGAACTATCCGCTGTTCAAGCAACCTGGGCCCCTCTCAGCCACCATCAATTACTAGATAAGAAACCCCGCCGTTTATATTCGGTCGAAGGAGAAATGGCGATTTAGGGTCCGCGCTGTCCAACAAATTTAAATTCACAGCAGCCGACTGGAGCCAGGCATTAAAGAATTGAGAACAGTGACGCACACTGTCGGGAACGCCTTTAAAGAACGACTATTACCCACCGCGCCCGAAGAGGCGTACGGACAGTCGTCGGATCGCTGAGATCCCCAGAGGACTCATATCATTAAGGGACAAAACATCCCAATATACCCTTTTAAAACCCATCCGAAAACCAAAACCTTTAATGGTCCTTCTGACCAGAACGCCCACGAGGGCAAAAGGGTAGATCTAACCACATATGCGACAAGTCGCATCATTTCCCCGCCACACCCAAATGGCCTCCCCGGCAGTGTTAAATCCAAATGACGGGACTGGGCCCAACGTCAGCACGCCTCCCAAATGCCTTGGTGACCATGGCACTTGATTGCCCTAGACCCGTGATAGGGGGATTACCACGAGAACCCATGCGACGCCAGCCGGGCCACAAAATTATCCCGGGCCCCAAACCCAAGCGCAAACCACCACCACCTTCATCCGCCCAAGGCGCCCCGGTGCCTCCCATTCCCTTCCCGCCCCTCCGACTATTCCCGGCGGCAAACCGCAAAACCCGCGCAGCGCCCAATGCCGCGGAACAACAGCAACCGGGGGCGCGAGCCCCGTGGGCCGCACAAAAAAGGCCCGCGGGCCCCACAGCCAATAGCAAGGAGAATTTAAACATTAGCCGGACAGATGATTGGAGTCGATGCCTTACCCAGAATTCGACGCCGTCGTCGGAAATTTGAGCCGTCTTTGCCTCTTCGTAAGGTTAGTCGACAATTACGGGACTAAAAATATACGCCCATATAAAAGAAAGGCCCGGGCTGTTTAAAGACCGCAGTTAATATTTCATTTTTCAACGAAACGGTCTGCGGAAAAAAGACCGAAATTTGAATTTTTACGCGAAAAACGACGTCGAATTCTACTGGGCAGGAGGTTTTAAAGCCCGGAAGAGGAGATCCATGACTAAAAAAGAAATGACGGGCCGGCGCCCACGGCGGAGCCCATTTATTTGCCCGCAGTTCACCAACGCCGTCGACGCTAACGCACTTAGAAGTTTCGGCAGGTTAGCCATGACAGGACACGCCCAATCACCATAGCCGGTCTATTTCCTGGTGAAGCTTCCGGAAGCCCAATCCGACTTCGAACGCTTCTCCTGGGGCTGCATTTCCGGGATCTGCGGGCCACCGATGGAACAAAGTTAACAACCAACCTGGAGGGGACAGATGCACATCTGAAAACTTAACCGCTTGCCCCTTGAACATACGCATCCCCGCAAAAAGCCAAGATCGGATGTGTTTGATATTGCCCTTAAAAAGCAATTACTTTAGAGGATAAGGCCAAGAAGATTAACCTCCGATCATCGCCCAGTCCCAAACAGACCGCCTGATCCCAAAATATCCAAACCAAAACTATAATTGATCAAAAACTGAATGTCAAGAAGCACTGCTCACCGACCTAGAGCCTACCCAAAGTCCCGACAGTTAAGACGCGCTGCCGCTCTGCGCCCCAAGACAGTCCAAAGGTTGTGAGGTTTCGAAGCAAGTCCCGGGGAAAACCCCGCTGGGGCCCCAACGAAAACCTTTCCGGCAAGAGGGCTGCGACGCCCGATTGGATCCAACCGAACGGAACGGAGAAGTTGCGCGCCCTTGAACATCAGTCCAAGACCGAAGTGACCCAGGAACGACGGTGGGAAAGGACCAAAGCACCCATCCCACGTTTCCAACTTCCCAAAGCCAAAGGGCGGAACGGAACCCTCCGATGCCGCCCTTTCCCATCCAACCTTCCTGATGCCCCCAGCGTTTCGACGAAGGCCGAATGTTCAGCCGACAGCCTGAGGCACAATGCCATTTAGCACTCAACCGATCGACGCCGTCACCCCAAAGGGGAGAGGGGCCGAGGTTGTCCAATTTCCTCGCGAAACTTCACCGGTGACCCGGCGGCGCGATTATCAAAACCAAACCTCGAAACCCCAGGGACGGAAAACCAACCGCGTAAAAACCTTCCAAATTATAATAAATCCTGTCCAATTTTAAGCAGCCTTCGGTATTTTCCCAAACACGGAAGGACGGAAGAAGGGGGTTCCAAACCGGCAAACCACCCATTCCCAGTTCTTATGTCCATTAGCCTCCTAAAGGGTTTCGAAAAAAGCGACTTGTCCAAGCCCGCTTATTAGATTTTGAAACGGGGCCCCACCCTATTCCCCGGCTTTGAGCCAAACATTCTGACTACCAAATTCACCGCATTGGAGAAGATTTTCCTCGACGTGGCGAAGGCGTTCGATAAAGGGATGGGAAAGGGTTATAAAACCTTTGGGCCAGACCGTTCCGTACCACCCCGAGCTTCCCCAGAACGAACGTTCCGATACCGCGAGGGAACCAAAACACCCCTGACCGGTCCGGCGGCACCCCGGGCCCGTATTAGGACCAACTTTTCACACTTTCACAACGAATCCCCAAACCCGTCTTTAGAACCCGTTTCGCAGACGACACCCGATATACCAACCAGTAGATGTCCTATCCTGTTATAAAGACTCCAACCGCCAATATCCAGGGAAATGGTTCCCGGAAATGGGAAAGAAAAACCCCAAAAGCAAATTTTGTTACGGACGAAATCCGGCCCCTTCCACCTTGATTGCCCTATCCCTTGGGTCAAAACAGACCAAATATCGAATCAGACAACCGAATTTGGCCCCACATAACGCGGGTCAAAACAGAGCGGCCTACGTCTTAGGTCGACTATTTTTTTAAATTTAAAGAAGTTTTCCGCAAAAGGTGTTAAAAAATAAATCCAATTTAACATATGCCAGTCCGTCTTTTGAATGCAAAAATCACACATTGACAAGCTTGCCCGAAAAAAGAAGCGAGGGCCATGGTGGCCGAATTTGCGAAATTGACCTGATATCTGAAATTGCCACCATCAAACAATATCAAAACAAGACCATCCGATATTTCGACTCCGCAACACCCAAAACGATTGTCGACCCGGCCCAGAACCAACAATTTCCCAAAACGACGTCCATCGAAGAGGCGAAACACGATAACGGATCCGACGATGGACCAATCGCAAGAGAACTTATTAGAAACAACTTGTCCTCGCCGTCGGGACAAACTAGACAGAAAAGATATCTACGTACCAGGCCACTCACCAACCAGTGGGGGAAAAACCTTCCACAAAAGTCCTAAAAGAATTATGAGCCGACCCCACCGGGGCGCCCTCGATAAATGTTGCACGGGGATAGGATGGAGACCAGGGTTACGAGTTGAGGCCGGCCCCGGGCACCCCTGATCGCTCCACGGATGTTAGCCCGGCCGAGGTCCTCGAGCCACAGAATAGAGGGTTGGCACACAAAGGCACAGCCCCTCGAACCCGACGGGTTGAGGGTTAACCCACCAACGGACAAAAAAAAAAAAAACCGCAAAAACGCATTGAACGGTTCATCAACATGTTGATTGAAGGTACCGCATAAGCAATTAAAACCAGAGATATCAATTTAATGCGAGTATAACAGATTTTAAACAAAAAGGATGAATCTTGATCAAAACAAACGGCAAAGAAGTTGATAATTTAGCAAAACACAAGTATTGAACGGTCAACCAAAATGTTATATGGCTTATACGGAGGCTATTTAAAAGCAGAAATGACTCGTAATCGAAAAAATGTTATTTTGAGGAAGTACCGCCATAACGCAATTAGTAAAATCCAGAGATATCAATTTTAAATAACAAAATTTCAAAACCAGGGAATCTTGATCAAAAAAAATCGGAAAACAAGTTGATTATTTACCGCAATAACACAAGTATTGAAAACGGTCAACGCCAAAAAAGTTATGGGCCAATTACGGCTTTAATTAAATAGCAGGGAAATGACTTTTGTAATCGGCAAGAAACGGATAGTTGAAGTTAAGTGTACCGCCATAACGAAAATTATTAAAATTTTGAGATATCAATTTATGTGGGATATAACGGGGCATCTTCTTTAATTTGGAAGGAATCTTGATCAAAACAAATCGGCAAAACAAGTTGATAATTTAATGAAAAACATAACATTGGAACGGTCAACGCAAAAAGGCGTGGGCTTAAGGAGGGCTTTATTTAAATGGGAAGGACCCAAATCCAAAACAAATCGGATGTTTGAGTTGACAGGTACCGTTAAAGAAAATTATTAAATTCCAGAGATATTTCAAATGTGGGATATAAGGGGGGTATATCTTCTACCTGGTATGAATCTTGATCAAACTGTCAAATACAAGAGATAAATTTCTACTAAATAACACAAGTATTGGGAAAACGGTCAACGAAAAATGTTATATGAGATCAATACGGAGCGCTATATTTAAATACCAGAAATGGACCTTTGAAATCGAAACAAATCGGGGAAGTTTGAGTTAAGGAAAGCCATAACGCAATTAGTGAAACCAGAGATACCAATTAAGTAAAGGGAAATAACGGGAGTTTCTTCAAACAACATGGTATGAATCCGGATCAAAAAAAATCCAAAATAAAGTTGATCAATTAACCGCAATAAACGATTGAACGGTCAACGAAAAATGTAACATTTTAATTAAGCGCTTTATTTGAATAGCAGAAAGGACTTGATCCAACAAATCAAAAGTTCGAGTTACAGGTACCGCGATAACGCAATTAGTAAAAACCAGAGATAATCAATTTAAGTGGGAGTATAACGGGTGTATTTCAAAAAGGTATGGAATTGATCAAAACAAATCCAAAATAGAAGTTGGATAATTTACCGAAAACACAAGTATTGAACGGTCAACGCAAAATGTTATATGGGCCTTACGGAGCGGCTCATTTAAATAGAGAATGACTCGTAATCGTAACAAATCGGCATGTTTGAGTTTTGACAGTGTACTGCCATGAAGCAATTTTTAAATCCAGAGATATCAATTTAGGCAAATAACGGGATTGATCTTTCAAATAAAGGTTTGGAACTGGATCAAAAAAATCGGCAAAAAAGTTAATAATTTTCTGCATTAGACCGGCATTGAAGGTCAACGAAAATGTTAATGGGCTTTACCGGAGCGCCCATTTAAATAGCAGAAATGACCGTAATCGAAAACAAACCGTCATGTTTGAAAGGAATGTTCCATGAAACGCAATTGTTAAAAATCCAAGATATCAAATTTAAGGGAATTAAATGGGGTAAAATTTTCAAAAAAGGGAGAATTTTGATCAAACAAATCGGAAAATAAAGTTGATAATTTTTACCGAATAAACAAGATTGAACGGTCAACGCAAAATGTTATATTTTTATACGGAGGCTATATTTAAATAGCAGAAATGACTTTAATCGAAACAAAAATCGGCATTTGAGTTGAAGTGTACCGGATATCGCTTTTAAAAACCAGAGATATCAATTTAATGCGAATATAACGAGGTATATCTTCAAAAACAGGTATGAATTATACAAAAAATCCAAACAAAAGTTGATTATTTAACAAATAAACAAGTATTGAACGATCAATGCAAAAAGTTATAAGGGCTTATTCGGAGCTTTATTAAAATAGAAATTATTTGAAAATCGAAAAAAACGGGATTGTTTGAGTTGACAGGACCGCCATAACGCAAATTAAAGGTAAAACCAAGATATAATTTAATGGCGGAAT
The DNA here is from genome assembly GCA_029286875.1 of Lamproptera curius. Lineage (NCBI taxonomy): Eukaryota > Metazoa > Arthropoda > Insecta > Lepidoptera > Papilionidae > Lamproptera > Lamproptera curius. The sequence goes on from JAGSMT010001559.1 coordinate 44,287, forward strand.
TAAAGGAGTAAAATTTTAAAATAAAGGTTTGGAATCTTGATCAAACAAAATGGGCAAAACAAGTTGGATAATTTAAATGAAATAAACGCACCTGAAAGGTCAACGCAAAATGTTGGGGCTTTAATGGAGCGCTTTTATTTTAAATAGCAGATATGACCCCTGTAATCGAAAACAAATCGGATGTTTGAGTTGACAGGTAACCCATAACGCAATTAGTGATATCCAGAGATACCAATTTAAGGGAATATAATGGGGTATATCTTCAAATAAAGGGAATCTTGATCAAAAAATGGCAAAATAAAGTTGATAATTTAATGCAATAACAAGGAATTATGGACAAGTTATAAGGGTTTATGGAGCGCTATTTTAATCCACAGAAAGGACCGTAATCGAAAACAAATCGGCAGGTTTGAGTTGGAAGTGTCCTGCTATGAAAATAATTAAGATCCAGAGGATATCAATTTATGGTGGGATATAATTGGGATATCTTTAATACCTGGTTAATTCCTTGATAAAATCAAATCGTCAAATACAAAATGATAATTTACCACAAAACGGGATTGAACGGTCAACGCAAAATGTTTATGAGCTCATACGGAGGTTTTTATTTAAATAGCAGAAATGACTTTGGATCGCAACAAAAATCGGATGTTTGGTTGACAGTGTACCGGCCAAACGCAATTAAAAATAAGAGATATCAATTTAAGGGAATATAAAGGAAAAAACTTCAAATAAAAGGTATGAATTTCTTTGGGATCAAAAACAAATCGGCAAATAGAAGTTGATAATTTACCCACAAATTTATTGAACGGTCAACGCAAAATGTTAATGGGCTTATAGAGCCCAACATTTAAAATAGCAGATAATGGACTCGTAATCGTAACAAATCGGTAGTTTTGGTTGACAGGAATGCCCTGGCAAATTTTTAAACCAGAGATATCAATTTTTATGGAATATAACGGGATGTATCTTCAAAAACAGTTATAAATCTTGGATCAAAAACAAAGGCAAAACAAGTTAATAATTTTCTGCATTAACAAGCATTGAACGGTCAACGAAATGGTTATATGGGCTTTACGGAAAGCAACCAATTTAAATAGCAGGAAAACAATCAAACAAACGTCATGTTTGAGTTTAGTGTTCCGCGATAACGCAATTTGTTAAAACTTTAGAATTTCAAATTTAGTGGGAATATAACGGGGTAAATCTTCCAACAGGGATGAATTTTGATCAAAAACAAATTTGGCACAAAGTTGATAATTTACCCAAAAACACGATTGAAACGGTCAACGAAAATGTTATATAGGGTTTATAGGGAGCGCCAAGATTTAAATAGCAGGAAAATGACTTTTAATCGGAAACAAATCGGCATGTTTGAGGAAGGTACCGCGATATCGAATTAAAAATCCAGAGATATCAATTTAAGTGGAATATAACGAGGTATATCTTTCAAATAACAGGTATGAATTAGACCCAAAATAAATCGGCAAAAAAAGTTGATTATTTACCCAAAACAATATTGAAACGATCAATGCAAAAATGTTATAAGGGCTTATTCGGAGCGCCCTTTAAAATAGTAGGAAAACTTGTAATCGAAAAAACGGGATGTTTGAGTTGGGGTAAAATAAACGCAATTAGGAAAAAATCCAGAGATAATAATTTTAAGTGGAATATAAAGGAGTAAAATTTTTAAATAACAGGGTTTGAATTTGGATCAAAACAAATGGGCAAATACAAGTTGATAATTTAATGAAATAAACGTTATTGAACGGTCAACGAAAATGTTTGGTGGGCTTATAAGGAGGTTTTATTTAAATAGCAGATATGACTCGTAATCGAAAACAAATCGGATTGTTTGAGTTGACAGTTAAAATTATTAACGCAATTAGGTGATATCCAGAGATATCCTTTAAGTGGAATATAAAAGGAGTAAAACTTTAAATAAAGGTTTGAATCTTTGATCAAAAAACAAATCGGCAAATACAAGTTGATAATTTAATTGAATAACACGCATTGAACGGTCAAGCAAAATGTTATTCTTACGGGAGCGCCATTTAAATAGAGATATGACCTGAATCGAAACAAATCCAATGTTTGGAGTTGACAGTGTACCCCATAACGCAATTAGTAAAATCCAGAGATATCAAAAGGAATGTGGAGTATATCCAAAAACAGGTTTAAATCTTGATCAAAACAAATCGGAAATACAAGTTGGATAATTTAATGAAAATAACACAAGCATTGAAACAGTCAACGAAAATGTTATAAGGAGTCATTTTGGAGCCTTATTTTAAAATACCAGAAATGACTGTAATCGAAAAAATTTGGCAAGTTTGAATTGACAGGGTACCCCATAACGCAATTAGGTGAAACCAGAGATATCACTTTAAGGAAATAAAGGGATATCTTCAAAAACAGATTTAACCCTGGATCAAAAAACAAATCGGCAAATAAAGGGATAATTTTAATGAAATAACACAAGATTGAACAGTCAACGCAAAATGTTATTGGGGCTTATACGGAGCGCTTTATTTAAAAGGATATGACCGTAAATCGGAAAAAAATCGGCATGTTTGAGCGACAGGTACCCTTAAACGAAAATTTATTAAAATCCAGAGATATTTCAATTTATGTTGGAATATAACGGGAATCTTCTTTAACCCGGTTTTAAATTTTGGGATCAAAAAAAATCTGAAATACAAAGTTGAAATTTTCCCAAATAAACAAGCATTGAAACGGTCAACGCAAATGTTAATAAGCTCACCGGAGCGCTTATTCAAAAGCAGAAAGACTCGTAATCGAAACAAATTTGGGAATGTTTGAGTTGACAGTGAACTGGCCATAACGGAAATTAGTGAAAATCCAAGATATAATCTAAATGCGAATATAACGGGGTATATTTTAAATAAAGGTTAAATCTTAATCAAAAAATAAATCCAAATAAGGTTGATAATTTAATTCAAATAACACAAGCATTGAACGGTCAACGCAAAATGTGGATATGGGCTTAAGGAGGGCCATATTTAAATACCAGAAAGGACCTGAACGAAACAAACCGGCATGTTTATAGAAAAAACGCCATGACGCAATTATTAAGATCCAGAGATTAATAATTTAAGTGGTATATAACGGATGTTTCTTCAAATAACAAAGGTTTGAATCGGATCAAAAAAAATGGAAAATACAAGTTGATCAATAACCGCAATTACATCATGAAAGGTCAACGAAAAATGTTATGGGCTTAATGGAGCGCTTTATTTAAAAAGAAAACTTTAATTCCAAAAAATCCAATGTTTGATTTGTAAGGACCGCCATATCGCAAATAGTAAAATCCAGCGGGAATCAATTTATGTGCGAATATAACGGGAAATCAAACAACAGGGAAATCTTGGATCAAAACAAATCAGCAAATACAAGTTGATAATTTAAGCAAAACACAAGTATTTAACGGGTCCCCAAAATGTTATATGGGTTATGGGCTTTTTTCAATCAAAAAGAAATGAATTGCAAACAAATCGGGCATGTTTGAGTTGGACAGTGTACCGCCATATCGGAAAAGTAAAATCCAGAGATATCAATTTGAAAGGGAATATAAAGGAGTAAATTTTCAAATAACAGGTTTGAATCTTTATCCAAAACAAATCGGCCAAATTACAAGTTGATAATTTAATGAAATAAACAAGAATTAAGTCAACCAATTTTTAATATGGGGCTTTACGGAGCGCTTTTATTTAAATAGCAGAAAATGACCCGTAATCGAAAACAAATCGGCATGTTTGGAGGAATTACCGCCGAAGAAATTTTTTAAATCCAAGAGATATCAATTTAAGGCGAATATAACGGGATGTATTTCAAAAACAGTTATAAATCTTGGATTAAAACAAACGGAAATAAGAATAATTTACTGCTTTTAGACAAGCATTGAACGGTTAACGGGAATGTTTATGAGCTTATAGGAGCGCTAATTTAAAAGCAAAAATGACTGAATCGAAACAAATCGGATGGGTTTGAGTTGAAGGTACCGCCAATTGACGCAAATTATTAAATAAGATATCAATTTGGGTGCGGAATATAACGGAGTATATTTTCAAAAACAGGTTGGATTATTGATCAAAACACATCGTCAAATACAAGTTGGATAATTTACTACAAATAACACAAGTTTTGAAACGGTCAAGCAAAATGTTTATAACTTATACGGGAGCGCTTTAATTAAATAGCAGAAATGACTCCGTAATCGAAACCAAATTGGCATGTTTGATTGAAAATGCCATGACGCAAATTATTAAAACCAGAGATAGAAATTTATGTGCGAATATAAGGAATATTTTCAAATAACAGGTATGGAATCGTGATCAAAACAAATGGAAATAAGGTTGATCAATTAACCGCAAAACAAAATTGAACGGTCAACGAAAAATGTTATATGGGTTTAAAACGGCGCTTTATTTAAAATAGAAAGGAAATGACTTGTGATCGCAAAAAATGGCATGTTTGAGTTGATAGGTACTGCCTGAAGCAAATTTTTAAAATCCAGAGATATCAATTTAAGGAATATAACGGGATGTATCTTCAAAATAAAGGTTATAAATCTTTGATCAAAACAAATCGGCAAAATACAAGTTATTAATTTATTGGATTAAAGACAAGATTAACCGGTCAACGCAGAATGTTTATATGAGCTTATACGGAGCGCCACATTTAAATAGGCAGAAATGACCTGAATCGAAAAACAAATCGGCATGTTTGAGTTGAAGGACTGCCAGACGCAATTATTAAAAACCAGAGAAATAATTTAAAAGGAATATAACGGGATGTATCTTCAAATAACAGTTATAAATCTTTGATCAAAACAAATCGGCAAAATACAAGTTTAATTTACTGCATTAGCACGTTAATGAACGGCCAACGCAGAATGTTATAATGAGCTATACGGGAGCGCCACATTTAAAAAGAGAAAACCCGTAATCGAAACAAATCGGCATGTTTGAAAGTTGGTAAATGCCATGACGCAATTATTAAAACCAGAGATATCAATTTAAAAGTGGAAATAACGGAGTATATCTTCAAAACAACAGGTAAGAATATTGATCAAACAAATCGTCAAATACAAGTTGATAATTTAATAAATAACACAAGTTTTGAATGGTCAACGCAAATGTTTATAGACTTTACGGGAGCGTTTAATTAAATAAAGGGGAAATGACTCGTAACGAAACAAATCGGCATGTTTGAGCGACAGGTACTGCCAAGAGCAATTATTAAAACTAGAGATAGAATTTATTGGAATATAAGGGTATATTTCCAACAAAGGTAAACCGTGATCAAAACAAATCGGAAAAAAGTTGATTAATTAACCGCAATAACACAAGATTGAACGGTCAACGAAAAAATGTTTATGGGTTTAAAGAAGCGTTTTATTTAAATAGCAGAAAATGACTTGTGATCGCAAAAAATCAATATGTTTGGTTGATAGTGGTACCGCCATGAAGCAATTTTTTTAAATCCAGAGATATCAATTTTAATGGAATATAAGGAAAATTTCCTTCAAATAAAAAGTTATAAATCTTTGATCAAACAAATCGGCAAATACAAGTTGACAATTTACCTCCATAACAAAAGTATCGAACGGTCAACGCAAAATGTTATATGGGCTTATAGGAGGCCCATTTAAATAGCAGATATGACCTGTAATGTAACAAAGGCATGTTTGGAGTTGACAGGTACCGCCAAGGGCCAAATTTTTAACCAAAGAGATATCAAATTTAAGTGGAATATAACGGGATGTATTTCAAATAACAGTTATAAATCTTGGATCAAAAACAAATCGGCAAAACAAGTTAATAATTTTTGATTAGGGCCGCATTGAAACGGTCAACCGAATGTTATATGGGCTTTATACGGAGGCCACATTTAAATAGCAGAAATGACTCGTAATCGAAAACAAATCGGATGTTTTGAGTTGAAGTACCGCGAATCGCAATTATTAAAAAAGATATCAATTTAAGGGAATATAACGGAAACCTTAAAGGGTATGAACCTTGGGATCAAAACAAATCGGCAAATACAAGTTGATAAATTTAAATTGAAATAACACAAGATTGGAACGGTCACCGCAAATGTTATATTTTACATAAACCATTTAAATAGCAGGAAATGACCGAATCGGAAACAATCGTGATGTTTGGTTGACAGGTACGCCAAAACGCAAATTAGGGAAACCAGATATCAATCTAAATGGAATATAAAGGGGTATATTTAAATAACAGGTATAAAATCTTTGGATCCAAAAATAAATCCAAAATACAAATTGATAATTTATCACAAACGCATTGAAGGCCAACGAAAATGTTATAAGGGCTTATACGGAGCGCCATATTTAAAAACCAGAAAGGACCGAATCGGAAACAAACCGGATGTTTGAGTTGACAGGTACCGCCATGACGCAAAATCAAGATCCAGAGATATTAATTTATGAGAAAATAACGGGGGTA
>JAGSMT010001560.1:0-62441 GCA_029286875.1 Lamproptera curius
TATGATATATTTGCCCTTGGAAAGTAAAAGTGGGGCAAAATCCTTGCATCGACACAATGTTATCAGCTCCAAAAGATGTCATATGGAATAGTGTATTGTATTTTCAGATGTTTTTTAGAAAACAGCTTGACTCGTCTATTTCGTTTGAAAAAAGTTCTTTTAGAGGTTCAACAGGCTCGTCTATTGAAGGAAGAGCTACTTTTTCTTCTGAACAGCACTTGCCTGCAGCTTCCTCTTTCCATTTAAGAGCACCGCAAAATCTAAAATTCATTTTCGGGTGTCTCCGCAACCCGTTGAGATGCCAAATATTCAGCAAGCTGTCGACGACTGACATATAAGCTATATTATTGTAAAGTTTCATTAAAAACCGTTTGTTAGTTTTGCATGAAAGAAGAGCAAACATCCATCTATCAATTTTATAATATTAGTAGGATGTGGATATGTCCTCAGCGACGAGGGCCACGCTTTTCTTTCTCTGCGTCTATTTTTTCAAAAAATCTTATTTTAAGTAACGTAAAATGTAATTAACTATTTTTAATCGTTATCATCATCATCCGCAGCCTTTAGTAGTCCACTGCTGGACAAAAACCTTTTTAATAATCATCAAGATGCCTGATACCTTGCTATTGGCTCCTTGAATCGGCTACGGAGATCAGCATCCCTCCTGGTTAGAGGTCTACCAACGCTCCGTTATACCGAATGCAGCCTCAACTCACGAACTTTGTTAACCTATTGTCGATAAGTTTTTTTAACTTACTCTGACGAAAGTAGACAAACATTTGGGCCACCTGGAGAAAAATGATCACCGACTCTCATGCACATCGGAAATACCATGAGGGGAGGGGGGAGTGGTCATTAAGGCGCTTACCGTTTAGCATAAGATGCTAAGTTTCGTTTATTCAGTTTATCAACGCAGTTAGCCTCCGGATCGACCGGACAAGCCCGCTCGATCCTCCCTGCTACCTGCGCCGTCCGCTTGGCCCACCCGTGGCCACGCCCTCCCCCCGACGCCGTCAAGTGGCAAGAAGCAAGAAGACTCCGTGTTCGCCGTGCCGTGCAGTGACTGTGTACAGTGCTAGTGTGTGCCGGTGTAAAGTGTCGACGCGTTGGGCGTACGCGCCTGAGCGCAAAAAGCTGTGTAGCCGTCCGGTCTGGTGAGTCGCTCCGATTTTGCCTATCAATTCAATTTTCCCCTTTACAGCGTCCGCATGTCCTTCTGTTGAGATGTAGGGACCCATCTAACTATAGTCTGTTCAATTAAGCCACGTCACACCGTGATTTTAATTAAATTACACGCACACCACTCACGTGGTATTTATTAGAGTCAATTTAACGTCGCTTGCTGCACTAGGGCAGCAGCGTGAGTATACACCTAGCGCTCCTAAAGCGCTAGAGTTTTCTAAATACGTCAGGTTTACACCTCCCTGCTCACTGGGGCCGGGAGGGTAGAACACAACCCCGGCTTCACCGGGGTGCTTGACGTTGTAATATTAACATTTTAAATAAAATAAAATCATTAGCATGGATTCAGTCACCTCAGTGACCTAGGCCTCGACTTCGAGGACCTAAAAATCGTCCGCCGGCGGACACGCACGTGCCATCCGCGAGGCCTTCACCGCGCAAGGGGCCAAATTCACATAGCGCACCCCATGCTCGACGCGAGCAACCACACCCGCGTCGGAAAAGTGTCCCACAATACACTCGGACACCCTATCCCGCTCACTTCACCTAACAACTACGACTCCGAAATGGAGCTTGATCAATCCGTCCGATCACCGAGGACGAAGACGCAGGAGGGTTCCTGCCGGTTAGTTCGCGCAAGAAAAGCACAAGAGCAGGGCCTCCCTGCTACATCACCAACTCCACCACATAAGGCGCCGAGCGTCGGCGGAAATACTATCGGCCCCTAGGCCAACAACATCGGCCACAGGCCAAATGCCGCCTCACGGCAATCCATTCAGGCCGCCTCACGGCCAACAACATCAGCCTCATCAAGGCAACCACTTGCTGCTTCACAGCAAACACCATCCGCTGCTTTACAGCAACCTCCGGCTGCCTCTCAGCCACCATCAATCCCACCTAGGGATAGAAACCTCCGCCGATTTATATTCGGTCGAAGGAGAATGGGCAGAAATACGGTCCGACGCTGTCCAATAGATTTGCCAACGTCAAGTTTTTCTATTAGACTATGCTTTTGTAACTAGCTTCGTAAATGAACAGGGTCACAGTTAACAACTAAGAATTGATTATGTCGAGATAATCCACCACAACGGTTTCTGTTGATGTATCTAAAAAAAAAGAGAAACACAATAAACACGGGGTTAGTTGGTTTAGAAACAAACCAACTAAAGTTTGATGTTATTATGATTAAATCAACATAGGATAGTAAAGTTTTTAAATTGGTGGAACGCGGTATTTTGGGAGGAAGCAGGTCATAGAGAGAAGAGGATTGTCTGGGACATTTGAAAAATATGTAGTCGAGTGTTCCTTCATCTAGTCCACATTCACAGGGAGAGCTGTCTTTTATGTGTAGCTTTGCAAGATTAACAGGGGTACATGCATGTCCGAGCCTTAATCTGCAAATGATACTAGTACTACGTTTGTGAAGATTTTGGAATTTGCAGAACCAAGGACGAGTAGGAATATTGGGCTGGATATCAGCATAGTACTTCCCTTTAGATGCACTAGCATTAAGCCAATATTCGTTCCAAGATTAATTTTCAATATATAGGGAAACTTATGTTTGGACTTAAACTGATTAGATGCAATAGCCTGTAGGCAACTCTTAGAATCAGTGATAATATGTGAGGCAGATTTGTTACAGGGTTCCAGTAGAAACATGTCATAGTCAAAATGACTGCGCACCGGGGCATCGTACACGAGTTTCTGAGTATAGGGGTCACAACCCCATAAAAAATTGGAACATCAAGGCGGGATCTGACACGTAAAAATACAACAGCATTCCTTTAACTAATAGAAAGGCCCAATCCATGGTTATCAAGCCAATCATGGAGATAGCTCGTAGCTCTATTATGACGGGAAGAGGCTTCTTCAATTTTTAACATATAAATAAAGTACCAAGTCATCGGCAAATTGGAGTATTTGACAAAATGAATTAACTGAAAGCTCTACATCATATGTGTAAATACTATAAAGCAGTGGACTAAGCACTGAGCCTTGGGGCAGCCCTTCCCATATCAGTCTCGGGGAAAAAATTTAGTTAGGGAAACGAATGGATACGGATCTAGGGCTTAGGAGATTAAAGATTATGTTAACAATCTTCACGTCTTTGCCTGAGTACTGGTAAAAGTACATTGTCATATGCCTAAGTAACATCCAAAAATACTCCTACCATTGACTTACTTTCGGAGAAGGCACTGCGTATGTCAATCATTAATGTGTTAAGGCTGTCAATAGTACTAAATCCTTTGCAAAAGCCGAATTGGGACTTAGCTAATATGTCGTTTTGCTCGACTATCCATTCCAAGCGGTTCTTAATTCAAATTTTCTAGCACTTTGCCATTGTACATGATAGAGCTTATCGGGCGATAGCTGGATCGGTCCAAGTTAGCCTTCCTAGGCTATAAGATAGGTAGATAGTTATCATACCTATCTTAAGTTCTCCACTCTTTCAGGAACAGACCAGTTGAAGAAAATATTATTTAGGATGGATAAGAAAACCTATTTTGCAGAAGTGCTGCTATTACTCATGAAGGAATAAGGGATCCCATCAACACGTAGAGATGAGTCTAAAGACCTCGAGAACAATTGAAAGTTCTTCCCAAGAGAAAAGGACTCTTAAGAGTTACGTCTTAATGATAAATGGAAGGAAAAGCCTCAATGATGGAACATATGGAGGAGCTAATTTGGATGGATCAAATAGATAAAATAGCAGGACTGCCGGCAGAGCTACAATAGTGCTCGTCCAGACTTTAGATGGGGGAGTAATAGGAGAAAGTTGCTCACGAAAACAAAGCTACCCAGATCTTTTCTCGTCTGCTAGAGTTCTAATCGTCTTAGCAGCTACTTTTTGATAGGCGATGAAATTTTCCATCGCCATGTCATAAGGGCAAGTGACTTCTGCCTCGGAGCATCTCTTACAGGCCTCTAAACATTCAGAATCCCACCATAATGGGGAAGACAGCTTACGTTTAGCCGTTAGAGGGATGGACTTAGTACAAGAAGATAAAAGGGCATTTTGAAACAAAATATAAGCATGTTGGACAGCATAAGACATATTTATCAGGTTCAATGAAAGACACATATAAGCATATTTATCAGGTTCAATGAAAGGAATATTTACCATTTTTTCATTTCAACAGGATGTAAACAGGGATCAGGTCACTTCACTTGATCACTTCCATAAGTGGAAGACAGGACAGCCAGTAGAGACTAGAGGAAAGAGAAGGAAATGCTAATGTGAGTTCAATTGCAGTTATTAGGTTTTGAAAAGAGGAACTCTGAGTAGGAGACCCACTGTTTAAAACACACAGTTCTAATTCATCGCAGAGATCGAGAAAAGGCGAAACATTGGCATCAAGTATAATAAAAAGCCCCAAGAGGTATGGTGAATATAAAATCACTGAGGATAAGTATAGGAGAAGGATGGATAGGCAAAGCGCTGAAATAAACAGTCCTTACTGTGTTGAAGTTGGCTAAAACTCCAGCAGTTTTAATATGTTTGATGTTTTCGTACACGGCCAGAAAGCTCGTTGATATGGGCTATAACTTAGGTTTTGGTCAATAACTACTCTGAGGTACCTGACAGATTTAACACGTTTTATAGTGTCACACCTGCAGAATTCATTTCGTTGATCTATGCACGTGTTGATGGCAAGATACTCAGGGGACTCACAGAAAGAAGCACCTGTTTTATGGAAGCAAACGTATTTTGTTTTTAATGATTGAGTAATGAGTTGCCTGTAACCAATTACCTGACTTGCTTTATACCGGCTTCTGTGTTTTTTATTGCTTCATTCCATGAGGAGCCATTAAAACTAATTACAGTGTCATCCGCATAACACACTGATTTTACGTCGGCAATTTCGTGTATTCTGTTCATATACATTAAAAACAGTGTTGGTCCTAGTATACTCGCAGGAACTCCGCAGTAAGTTATCATGCTGTTCAACTGATTAGCAACTTTGGCTCATTGTTGATGATTTATCAGGTAGCTCGAAACCAGTTTCAATACGAGCCCTCTTATTCCAAAATGGTTTTCTAGTTTTCTGAGCAGTATCGGGATGGAAACACAGTCAAAGGCTTTAGCCAGGTCCAAAATACTCCTACAACTGGCCTGTTTCTATCCAGGTTACACGCTACATCTGTTGATAATAACTCCGTCGATCTACCTTGCTTGAAGCCAAATTGGTGAGCCGAGATAAGATTGTTTTTATCAAGGTATTTCACAAGTCTTTTGTTCACTAACTTTTCTAAGATTTTGGAGAAGGCTGTGTTGTAAGCAATGAAATTGGTCTATAGTTTTCCACAAGATACCGCGGTCCTTGTTTATGGATAGGTATTACAGTTGCTATTTTTCAAGCGTCAGGAAAGATGCCGCATTGTAAACTTTTGTTGTAAATCTCTGTTAGTGGAATGATAATAACTTTCTTAAGTTCCTTAAAAAGGGCGTTAGTTATTCCGTCAATGCCTGGAGTTTTACTGTTTTCTAAATGAGAGAATTAGAGAATTTACTTCAAATATATCGGTGGGTTCTAGGTAAAATGAATTGACAATACTCTTTAAGTTTACTTCAGCACTAGAATTTCTTCTGTTGTATTGTTATTGCGCAAAATATTGATATGCCAGATTTTTTTCCTACCTTTAAAGATATCTTTTACACATTTCTAAATGCGATTCAAATGCGGTCTTACTATCAGGTAACGTAAGTAACTCTCTTGGCTCCGCCTTACTAGTTTTTAGATGACATATTGTTCTTATTGTTTTCCATAGTTTTTTAGGACTTTTAGTTTGACTTAGGAGCTCATTGCTTTCAAACTCTTTCTTAAGTTTATACAGAAGGTCATTATAGAAATTTCTGTACCTCTTATAAATAGTCTGTAAAAGAAAGTCATTTGGGTCTTTTCGAGACTTTAGATGCAAACGATCTCTGTGGTTCATACAGCGTATGAGGCCCGGAGTAATCCAGGGCTTGATACAGTATTTCGAGTGGCTCACTATTTTTCTTTCCGTGTTTCTTTCGATAATCACATGTAGCTGGATACTGAAGCTATTGATTATTTCATTGATATCGTTTTTTTAAGTATTCTTAACCAATTAATAGCTTGAAAGTTTCGTTTTATAAAAATCCTGTTTTTAGGTATGTTTCTTGGTTCTTTAGTATTCAGGCCGAGTGTAGACATATCGTGATCCGTTTTATCAGTGCAGCAAACGTGGTTACGGCAGGAAGAAATCCATTTTGTAATGTTAAATTTAAGTACTCTATGTCATTCGGTGTGGTGGCTGAGAGTATGTTAATATTTATGTCTCCATATATCTTGTTATCTACTTAGAATATTATCAAAAGAATTAGGAAGTTATTAAGATTGGTAGTAGGGGCGATAAATGGCAAGACTTGGTTACGGTATTCGGTATTTGTATTAAGAGACAGTTTGAAGTTCGGCTTTGAAACTTTTATATTGAGAGTATGTTTAACGTAAACTACTACGCCACTATTTTGATTGAGAACTTTTTTTGTACTGTATGTATTATAGGATGTAATAAGGAGAATTATTGTTAAGTTGTCCAGCCAGCATTCTGTTAAAATTGTAATGTCGAAGGCAATCTTAAATCTGTTAAGAGTCACATGAAAATTGTTAAAGTTCTTGTTTATGCTACGAATATTGAAAGTGATAATTTTTAAGTTGTGTTTTAGTAGTTCTGAACATTGTTCGGATGACTGAGTTTTGTGGCAGTTTATACCTACCGAATCTAACAGAATTATATTTTCTTGAACCACCATCGAGAGTGAGATACAAATAAGATTTGACGTTTTCCTTTAGTTGATAAATTATGCTACTACATAAAACGTGTTAATACGCAGAACTACTGTCGGAAATTTAAACGCACCTCACTGCCCACAGACCATTTTTATGTTTCCCCATGAATAATTGTTCACTGGTAATACATACTTCCGAACATATTTTTTTTGATACGTTAAAATAATAATGTAAATTAAATAAAATGAAATACACATGTACATAAATAACAATAAAAATATAAACAATACAATGATTATGTATGTGTCTATAATATAAATCTCTTTCTATAATAAATACTTTGTTATTGTAAGATAGTGCTTAGCCCGATCACTACACAAGAGAACAAGACGAGAGAGGTGTAAAATTACGAAGAATGTCATCGTATGTGCGAATTTGAATAGGCGGTTTTCCTTCTTTCTGCTTAACAAAAATGTTGCCATTCGTACAACAGCAAAAGGCATAATCAAGTTCTTTAGACTTTTGGTGCGCTGCCCGAAAAAGCAACCTATTATGTTTTGTCAGACGTTGGTTGTAAAAGACCTTATATGCTGTTCCAGGAACTTCAAGGTCAACACTAGTGATGTTTCTTCTAACCCTTCAAGCCTTGATTATTTCCTCCTGTTTGCGATGTCGTAATAAACGAACTACAATCGGTCTCGGATATTTTCTGTCTCCCGTAGCAGATGTAATGGTTTTAGTACGCGGACCAACTCTGGTGACCCAGTGAATGTCACTGTCACCAATGGTGACACCAACGTTTCGTGCAGCCAGAAATACAACGTGATGCAAACTTTCTTTAATGTGCTCAGGAACCCCGGCTAATTTAAGTTCATTACGCAAACTGTTTTGCTCCTGAGTATTTATTTGCTGTTCTAGCTCAGTTACTTTTGCTTCAAGCTGCCTGACTTCTTGATCGCGACTCTCCAGTTGTTTTAAACGCTTATCATTAGCAGAAATTGTCGTATTGAGTTCTTCAAGTCTTGAATTTTGATGAAATTTTGACGGAAGACTCATTCATAATTACTGATTGCTAGCGCCCCTGAAGATAAGATGATAACCAATCCAGAAGGCTAGGGCAATGCTTGTGTAGACTTTGATTTTTCCTCACACTATGTTTGACTATGGTGACGTGTGCTACTTTCACCTGAATGCAGATCACCTCAATAAGCGATTCGTTTCTAAGATCCGTAAATTTGACCACGTATTGGCCTATCGTACCCAGCAGCGATGGCTACCCATTCACCAAAAACGCAAACTACTCTGTACTTTTTTCTAAATTCACCTTTTACTCCGGTTTATGCATCCCCGCATCTTCAGTATCTATATGAAGTCAGTAACAAAAACCTTCGCTCAACGCATAATCGCCTGCTTCATTGTCCTACTCACCGTTCTGACTTTATAAACTCGTCATTTTTCGTACAATCGGTACACATGTGGAATGAGTTACCTCTGGAAATCAGGATGGCTAAAAATCGAAGAAAATTTAAGAACAAAATTCATGAATACCTTATCAGTCAATTACAGCAGTAATAGCTAGGATTTATCATCTAATATGTATGATTATTCGTGAAGTATATATATTAAGATCTTATTTATTAATTTTATATGTATTTGTTTATTAGTGTATGTAGTTATATGTGTATATAGAAATATGAATGTTATGTATGTGTTATCGAAGTATATGTATCTGTGTTATAAAAATTAATAAGTGCATGTATTTACCTAAAAGTGTAACAAATATAGATCTCTCTAACACATCTACTGAATCATTTTATGTAAATAGCTACATATGGTTACCTAATATTATATATATTTTATAATCCTATATTACCCCATATTATTATATATATTTATAGAAAATATTTATAAGACGCTTTACTGCATTGGAACGAAAATTGTTTGCAATCATAGCCAGCAGCCATTGCTTGCGCAAATTCTCCACCTCGTCTTGTAACATATGTGTTAATGCTTACTTGGTTAGGATCGTTTTAAAGGCTATTTAAATATTATTGATATGAAACATCTATAGGCTCACTTATAAACCGAATTGTTGGCGTGACGACGCTTGCCATGGCGACGGGTCGCCACGCTATACTAAGGAATACATATTTAAATTTTATATGTAGTAGAGTGTACGGTATGGCGACGGGTCGTCACGCTGTACTGAGGTATACGTACATACCTTTTATATGTAGTAAAATGTACGGTGTGGTATCTTACTCAGTTCGACGTTGTTGTTCACTACGGTACACATAACCTGCGTTTTATTTAAATTTTTGACAATAAAATATGTGTAATAGTGATAACTCAGAAGATCAAAGTGATCAACCTTGTACTAAGAAAGTGAAACTACACTATGGCATACTACCAAGTAATCAGTAAGTTGATCGTATTTTTCAAGTGTAACTATTATATTTTTTATTTAACTAATTATATTCATATTAGTAATTATAAAAAATATATTAAGATTCGAACTATATTCATTCACGAATCCTTTAATATCCAATCTATTTGTCTGTGGAATGCACTGCCTTATGAGGTTAAGGGTGGCTAGAAGTTACTCTCATTTTAAAGGTAAATTGCACAGTTACTTTTGAAAGAGGCGTCAGCAGAGTAATTTTCACTTGAAATTCAGAGTAAGTATCCTACTTCCTACTAATATTATAGACGTGAAAGTTTGTATGTATGATGAATTACTTCGTTTTTGTTTAAATTACATAGTTTATAGGAATGTTAATGTTTGTTTTTTTTGTAGTTGCTTTGGTTCCTTTATTTTATTTTTAATAATATAAAAAACATAACAGCAATAATACTACAAAATTAAGTATAAAATAATATAATAAGAATAAGTGATTTTGTTTTCTTATTAGCAAATGAGAATTGTTTTTGCCTGTTAATAAATATTTATCTATAATTTTAATAAAATAGGCAAAAATTGCATCTTTACGGTATGGAAACATAACAATAACTTACGTCATGTATGTTTTGGAAGTGTAGAAAACGAACGTAGTAAGAATTGTGCCGCTAAAGCGTAAGTCTAATCTTTTTTTAAAGCTCTAATAAGGCTCGAACTAAGAAATTGGCTAGGCTTAACGAGATATTTCCACAAGCTGAACTGCGATAGCTTGAACAGACAGAGCGTCAGGCAGTTAACAGAGCTGACGAGAGACCAGACCAGTCTCAAGCTCGAAATCGAAAGCATGCTGAATATTTGACATCTCAACGACCTGATGAAACACCTAAACAATTACAAGATAAGCGTCGACAGCATGCTGAATATTTGGCATCTCAACGGGCTAATGAGACACTAGAATAATCACAAGACAGGCGTCCTCTTAAATGGAAGGAGGAAGCTGCAGGCAAGTGCTGTTCGGGAGAAAAAGTAGCTCTTCCTTCAATAGACGAGCCTGTTGAACCTCTAAAAGAACTTTTTTCAAACGAAACAGACGAGTCAAGCCGTTTTCTAAAAAACATCAGAAAATACAATACATGCTTCCACATGACATCTTTTGGAGCCGATAATTTTGTGTCGATGCAAGGATTTTGCCCGACTTTTACTATCCAAGGCAAATATATCAAAAGATTGGCTCTTTGCTTCCCACTGATAATACGCTACCAAAAGTTTTGCAAGTTTCTTTCATGGGTGATGAGGAAGCACAAGTTGATAGACGTTCTGGTTTTTGGTGGACATGTTTGTCAAAATGGAAAGTGAGCGCCTAAGGTTTATTGCTTTGAACCAAACAAAACTACGAGCAAAAAACTACAAACATTTACAAGACGCAATCAGGACTGATGCGAATTTAGACCCACACAATTTGGGTCTGTTTATTACAATGAGATGAAATCCTGCTTTACCAGAAATTACAAAAGAGCTCATTCCAGGTCATTAATCCACGGACAGACATGACTAGACCGCCAGATTATTTAAAATTAAAGTTCAAAAATTGGTTGCTCTGCTTACAAAAGGTAAAATATTTGGAGACATGAAGTGTTTCATGTACTCGATCGAGTGGCAAAAAAGAGGTCTGCCTCACGTGCACTTATTGCTGTGGTTGACAGAAAAACTTCGTCCTAACCAAATTGACCAAGTAATAAGAGCGGAAATACCAGACAGAGAAAGTTATCGAAAGCTCTACAATACTGTAACCAAAAATATGATTCACGGTCCCTGTGGTACACTAAATCCGTCATTAACATGCATGAAGGACGGAAAATGCACCAAAAAGTATCCACGGGCGCTTTTAAAAGATACTCAAAGTAACAACAAAGGCTATTCTCTATACAGGCGTAGAGCACCAGGAGATGGCGGCCATACGGTAACTGTAAAAAACCGAGGTGGAACACAGGAGGTATTGGTTGACAATAGCTGGATTGTCCCATATTGTCCTCTTCTATCTAACACTTTTAATTGCCATATGAATGTAGAGTTCTGCAATACGGTACAGGCGATAAAATATATTTGCAAATATATAAACAAAGGCAGCGACCAGGCTATTTTTTAATATTCAACAGCAAAGGAATGTTACTGTTATTAATGTTGTTGTTGAGAGATGAGGTGTAAACGTTTCGAGCCGGTCGATATGTTAGCAGTAACGAAGCAGCGTGGCGGATCTTGGGCCTGCCTCTACATGGGCGACACCCAACCGTCACTTACCTTGCGGTTCATCTGCCCAATGGTCAGCGGATTTAGTTCACGGAAAAAAATTTAGAGAGAGAATGGCTGCACCACCTAAGACGACACTGACTGCATTTTTCCAGTTGTGCCAAAATGACACATTTGCAAAGACATTATTTTATGTTGAAGTACCCCGCTACTACACATGGAAAGTGACATCAAAAGAATAGAAACGTCGTTTACTAGAAACACCTATCGATGGCTGGCCAGGTGTGAAAGCAGGAGATGCTCTTGAGCGCATTTACACAGTGAACGTGAATAACTTCGAATGTTACTGTTTGCGAATTCTTCTTAATGTAGTACAAGACCCCATTAACTTCTTAGATCTAAGAACAGTCGACGGCCAATTATTTGAAACTTTTCGACAAGCGTGTGAGAAGTTGGGGTTGTTGGAAGATGACAACCACTGGGATGCCACAATGAAAGAGATTGTGCTGTGTCGCTTTCCTTCGCAAATAACAGAACTATTTGCTATATTGATTTGCAATTGCGGTTTATCCAATCCTCTTCAACTATGAGATAAGTGTGAAGCTGTATTGTCAGAGAATATATTACACAGATTCGAAAGACTGGATCAAGTCAACAATGATCTATGTTTTAATGAAACTCTGAGACATATAGAAAACAAAATAATAACAATTACCGGTAACAATTGTCCGACTTCGGTATGCCTACACTGCAGCGTCGAAGAGAACTGTCGACCGGTTTGATCAAAGGGCTAAGTTACGATTCTACTGTATTAGACGCTCAGGTCAGCGTAACTGAACCACGCCTGCTACCCGAGCAAAAAGACATTTATAACAAAATATTACAACGAGTTGAGCTTGGTGTGGGTGGTTTTTTTATCTTGACGTCCCAGGCGGTACAGGCAAAACGTTTTTGCTTAACTTGCTTCCAGCAAAAATTCGTAAGGACAGCAATGGTGCATTAGCGGTGGCTTCCTCTGGGATCGCTGCAACATTGCTGAGTGGTGGCCGGACGGCGCATTCATTTTTTAAATTACCCCTTAATCTGGCAAGTGAAGAAACCCCGATATGTAACATTAGTAAGAACAGTGCCCGCAGTGCCCTATTGCAACAATGTAAGCTGACCGTGTCTAGTGTACTATGTCACACAAACGCACCATTGAAGCGCTTGATCGCTTTATAAAAGACATTCAAAGAAATCGAAAGTTGATGGGTGGTGTGGTAGTATTATTAGCAGGGGATTTAAAACAGACTTTACCTGTTATCGAGAGAGGCACAGCAGCAGATGAATAACATAGGCTCAAAAACTGCTAGAAATCGGTGAAAGTCACCGAGACACCGACCAAGATGGTAAGGTTCTTTTTACACAGGAAATTTGTCATGCTGTAGAGTCGGAAGAGGAACTTATTGAAAAAGTTTTTCCAAAAGTGCAACATTTATTGTTAACGAAAATTAGTTGTGTGAAAGATCTATAATGGCACCAAAAAATGAGATTGTTGCGAAAATTAATAAAAAAATCTTAATAATAATAAACCGAAATAAACAGCGGAACATCAGTGTATAATTGCAAAGGAAAAAATCCATAAATGTAGTTTACAGGAGCATACTGCAGTAGCTACCTACAGGCCTATGATAAAAGCTCTGCAGTGTTTATTTACCCTATTGCAAATAACCAACTCCACCCGTACGAAGTTTCGGGCGGCCGCTAGTTTTATATATTCCATATATCATTTATATATATATATCTTGTTTTTTATGTTCTTTGTATAGTTATACCATAGATAAGTAATATATACTTATATATAGGTTAAGATGTCCGTTATTCTAAATTAATTCGTGTTCTACTTCACGTGTAGTTTATTTGCATGTTTTATTTTTACTTGTACCCTTCATAAGGTTGGCTGTCAGATAATGCCCTATGGCATTAAGCCCGCCTATGTAAATTATTTTTTATTCTGCAAAAAGAAAAAGTAAAAAAAATATATAAAAATGAATATTTATATGATTATAATAATATTATCTTCAATTAAATATTTCATTCCTGTAATAATATCTTTTATGCATATTACTTGTATACACGCAATGTTTCACATCTGTCTGGCGTCTCACGACGGCTCGCATTTTTATTAAATTTACTAAAATCCACATTCATCAGAATTAGGTTGTTTGTTTTAGTATATCAAACAATTCGTAATTCGTAATAACCATAATACGAAATTTAGAATATATTTGATAATTTTTAATATACCCTTTTTAAGGAGAAAGAGTTAAAAAATTTTGTTTACTTAACATCCTCACTGCGCTAAAAAAAATCCTACTATTTACATTAAATAGACTGACAGAATATTAATAAAATAATATTTTATAACAATAATATACTAAATAAATCAGGAACACGAATTATTAACTTTCCTGAAATTTGATAACAGGTCTGACTCTACTTCAGGACCGAATCCACTGGTTATACGCATTCATGAATAAGAGTGCCACATCATCTGAGTGATGAGCGAACACAGCAAAAAATCTGAGAATTCAAACCTGCAACAGTTTCCAGTCGCAACTGTCGTTCTCACACACGTCAACACAGCGCAGACAAACGCTACTGCGAATTTTCTTTGCGCAGCGACATCTAGTTTTAGAGTCCACAACAAATCTCACACTAAAAATATTTTTAAATTCCCTATTCAAAATGACTATTATTTACATTTATATGACATTTATATTGAAGTTTTAGTTGTATTTGTTTTTAATAACATTTTAGTAGTGTCAAATTGTAAATTGTGTCAACATAGGGCACTGATTTCAAAAGTTTCGAAGATAAAAATACAGAAATTTTTAGCTTTAATAAGTATTTTGAATTTTCCATAGGGATTGAAAAATACTTTAATTTGGACTGCTATTTAATGGTCAAATATTTTATTGTGTTAACATGTGTTTAATTTTTGCGGATAAAAAGGTATAAAGGGACTCTCTTACATTTAAAACAAAACTATTATTTATTATTAGAGTAATAATTCAAGTAAAATAATAAATGGATAATATTCTAATTTATATATAATTTCTTTTAATCCCTTTAAATGATTACATAATGAATGATAACTGAGCAATAGCATCTGGATATTATTTACCTTATATTATTCGATATATGTAATATAATTTTCTTTTAAAAAACCCCATTTTAAATATAGGTAAGTTTACAAAGATACACCTAAAATTAAACATTTAAATATTGTGATTTTACGATATGTTAAATAATGTATATAAGAATACGCATAAAATTATTGTACTTCAGTTCCGACTTAGTTACTAAAAATAAATTTTTATTATAATCTCCTCACTATTTTAATATAATTTATATACCAATTATAAAAAAACAAGTACTTCTATTTAGTTATCTTTAAATTTCATAATTGATTATTTTTTGACCTACTTACCAAAAGAATGAGTGTACTTTTTACGTGTTTTTTACTTTAAAGGCTTACTAAACATAACCAGGTAGCTAAATATTAAAAATCAAAAAAATGACTTGCAAATAATATGTGTCAACCTGATAAATTGCTGTTTGGAGGATTCTAAACAAATAATAGTAAATGAAAGTTTTATCGCTTAGGTAGCATGTGATGTTAAAGCTATTTTAAAAAGAGGTTCCTTTTTCTAATAGAGAAACCACAATTCTCATAATTAAAGAATAAAAATGTGAATAGTGTTCTAAAATTATATTAATGCATTATTTTTTTTAATTAAAGACTTGAGGTTTACTTGAAGAAATCTTATGGAATTAAGTCTACATTTATGCTGTTAATGCATAAATCTGAATCTATGTATAAAATTATTACTTTTATAATATTTTAAAATATACGTTTAAAAAATTAAGCTTTAAGTAAAGCAAGTATGTAAAATGAACAATAATTAATTGTTTAAATAAAAGGTATTACTCACTTAAATTTAACAATATCAAACAAGTTAAATTTTAACAAAAAAAATATAACCAACTTCAAACAGTAGAGAACCATTTAAGGCAATTCAAACTGGTAATCTCTCATATCTTTTAACATATTCATTTCATCAAAATGTCAAGTATTACATGTTTTATGCGAATAGTATGAAAAATTTTGAAAATCATTAACTTTTATGTGAACTTACACTACACCTTCAATGCGCTTTAAACATGCCTAATTGCAAATCTTAAAAAAATAAAATAAAATATATAATGTTAATTATTTTATTGGTTATGATTTTGAGAATATCGCGCAATAACCATTTTTATTTTTTGCACGTTACAAATTATAGATATATGTGCTCACAGAAATTATTATAGACCAGTTTAAGAAGCACAATTACGTAGAACATACTTTGTCTATTTTTGACGTTTTCGGCAGCGTTTGTTATTTAATCGCACAATGTTGTGATTTTTGTTGCGTAATTTTTTTATTGCTTAAATATGTATGAAAGTAGTATTACAAAATTAAAAAAAATGGGACCAATGAGAAACTCATATTTATCATTTAAAAAAATTAAGAAAATCAGAGTAATAGGAGCGGAGCAACGAAGTGAAATGTATAAAAAAAAACAAACGCTCCAAGTTGAGTACCTCCTTCTTTTGGAAGTCGATCAAGATGGACTATTTGATTTTTTGCGAATGATGGGACAGTACATTACTTATTGAGTGTTATTTGCATATTATTATAATCTTGCAGCTAATGCGGGTACTTAGAGAAAAGAAGTCTCGATATTGACGTTATGTCTGTCCGAAATCGTGTATAAAAGACGGATCTGAAACCGTCGTGTAAGGCGCTACCCGGGACGAAACTCTCCTCTTGTGTGATAAGTGTTATGCATCTGCAAAAATGTTAGTGGTGAGTGGTGTTATGCATCGACTCATCCGTACGAGACATCGTGTCCGTTGTCGGGGTCACGTAAGCCATTTAAATGTTTTTTAGTATAAGAGGCGTTCAGTTGTTTCCGTCATTTATACTTTTTCGAATTCTCTTTGAGATTTCTAAAAGAACATGCATTTAATATTTTTTTTGATTATGCATCAGATATAATACAATCATCATTTCAAAGACTAGGTGGTTAGTGTATTTCGTAAAATATTGCTTTTTTTATTTTTAAATTTTAATTCTTAATAAATTGGATATTTTTTATCGGACTATCGGTCACGATAATATTTTGAGTATGATTCAGAAGATTTTGCCACATTAAATTAAAATTTTAAAAGTATATTTTTATTGAACACTAACCATTATTTATGTAACGGACTCAAAAATAAATTATTTAAAAACTCTTTTTTAAAGCTGAAGTGGCAGTGGGCCGGTCACATAAGCCGTAAAAATGATGACCGCTAGAGTTAGAAAATTCTAGAACGGAGACCGAGAAATTTGATTCTATGAATAAAAAATAAATAAATAAATATTTAAAGTTGGTATACAACATTACACTGTCCTTGTTATTTCCTTATTAGGCTCGACAATTCCCACACATTATAATACAAGCCCCACCGCACATCATCATAAGAATTCGTATATTTACACGTTGATAGTTTTTTTAGCGATAAACTTTATATATAATAATCAAAATCAAATAATATAATAATCAAAAATAAATTAAGTTTGCGTTTCTTCAGAACCGGCGAAGGCATATACGGCTTAACTCACATTATAGATACATTTTACTCGTGAGTAGCCACGTTTATTTTCATGTAATTTCAGATCGTCAAAACAATATTAAATATAAAAACTATGGCAAGTTAACCATTTTGTAATTATTTTTATATTTATGTAATTCAACAAAAAAAAGAGAGATATTTGGTAATTTTAGTTGAAAATTTTAATTACGATTTATTTAATTTACGTAATTTATTATTTACTAAATAACTGAATTTCCTAAATACTTTCCTGTACTAAAATAAAAACTTATCATCATAAATGAAAAGAAAAATCAATAAAACCAACATAAAATTGAGCGCGATTTTGTTTTTGCAAATTGTGTGAATTTTACATAAACTGAAGGAACTTCTTACCTACTTGGTGTCCCACGACACCACTAATTTTTTTTTATTAAAGGCATATTAAATTTAGGAGAAAAAGAAATAATTAGTAAGAATATTATTGCCTTATGGAAGATGTCTATGAAATGTGTCATTAACATCTAATACGTGTGTTTTCAATTAAAATTCTTAATCAAGTAAGCTCAAATAAAGGCCAAACCAATCTCGGCTCCTACCACAATAAATTGAACTCATTTCTTACTGTCTCGAAACATGTAAAAGCTATATGGTCTCCAACTTAAAGCAATGAATAATTCTATTCAGTCTTGTATGTTCTTTTGAAACATAATTAATTATTAAAAATGTCTCCGTTCAAGATCAGTTTATTTTTGAACAATGAACAAATAGCGTATAAAAATGTTTGTTTGGTTTTTATTAATAAATTTCAAAAATTTATTGGAACAAAACCGCGCATAACTTTTTATTTGAATGAAACAAATAGTTCACAGACCAAATAAGAAGTTTTTGGAAAGATTTGTAACTTAATTATATGTTACTATGTCGTATAACAAATAATAATAATACGTTATTAAAACCGAGTGACCTACTATTCAAATTACATATTTATTAAAAATTGTTTTCAGCTACATACAATCAAAACCGTCAAAAGCATGTAAAATCGTCTATGTTTTTAACACTATTTATAATTTACGATACACGTTATAATTCTATGACTGAATAAAACACTTGGATAACTTGGAAAGTTATAATTATGTAATAATTATAACTTTCCAAGTTACCCAAATTTGACTAAACTACCTACCACTACCACTTTGACACATAATTAAACATTTAAATCAACGAAGAGAGGAAATATAAAGCATTTAATTTTTTTAAAGTAAATTTTTACATCCATCACATTGATGCATAAAAAAACTGCACTGCACATCTTATGTTACTTAAATAAGTTCGTATGTTTGTACTGAAATACGAAACGCTACGCCAAGCAAGATATAACAAGTTGAGTCTAAAAATTTTTTCTAAAATCAAAGTTTCTTTTAGCTTTACTTTTAGCAATTATGTTATCGTATTTTGTTTCGTACTTCCATTGTAATTTGACGCGGTTATTATGAATATCAAATCATAATAAATATATCGTCACAGTTACTAAAAACATTAAATTTAATCGCCTTCTAGTTAACAGTTTACAAGGGATTGTAATTAATTTATGCATATTGCGTAATGATGTTTGAATTTACATTTATATTAGTACCGCGACCAAAGTTTTTTTACTTGGAAGTAAAAAAGCGTCTCACCAGAGTGTGTTACATGGAGCCCTTTCTTCTTTATTTATTTTTATAAGTACGACAGGTTTTCTTGGCGTCCATCGAAAAGTAATGCTCATAATTGCCACGCTGAGCAGGTGGATTGGCAATGACCGATTGCACCTGAAACTGCGGATCTACCGTAAGGCAGCGCTGCCGTCAAGTAGGCGGTGGGGTCGTCACATCTCTACGCCCTAGAGGACACTACTTAGACAGATTTGAAACTTTTTTCAAAGCAGATCCGCAAACTAATACGCTAAGACCTTCGCTGCTCAAATACGCAACGGATAACCAAAGCGATTGAGCAGAATAGAGGTCGAAGATTTTTGCGGAGAAGCTCGGAAGAAGCTCATCTGTCAAAAGCTTAGGAACAGTTCCGGCTCTGGCTTTCTTGCTCTGGAGATAGAGGATTTCTACGGCAAATTGTACGCGTCAAAAGCTCCTCAACCTGATAAACCGGGTTAACGATCCGCGTAGCTAGACTTACTTGCCACCTTTTCTGGTGAGCTTCACCAGTCAGCTTTGACGAGGTTAGCCTGACTCTAAGGCAACCTAAGGGTGGAAGAGCTTTTGGGAAGGATGGAATCACGGCCGAACTGATTAGGACTGTTCTTAGCAAGCTTTTAAAGCTATTTGATTCCATCCTTCAAAGGGGCATTTCTCCCAAGGTGTGGCTTGAAAGTGAGGTCGTTCTATTCTTTAAGAAGGGTGACAATACCCTGTTTAAGAATTATCGACCGATCTCACTTTTAAGCCACATATAAAAGTTGTTCTCTAGAGTCATGACGAATCGCCTCACTGACAAGCTCGACGAGTTCCAGCCACCGGAGCAGGCTGGGTTTCGCAGAGGATTTAGCACCAAAGACCACATTTACACCGTAAGGCAAGTTGTACAAAAATCTCACGAGTACAATCAGCCTTTGTGCCTTGCCTTTGTGGACTATGAGAAAGATTTTGACTCTGTGGAAACCTAGGCTGTTCTGGAAGCTCTTCAGCGATAGCAGGACGATTATCGATATTTCGTGGTGCTGACAGATCTATATAGCGCTGCTTTTATGTCCACTTTGATCTCGGGGTTCACACGAGACCAATACAATTGTATCGTGGAGTGCGACAGAGAGATATTATCTCCCTGAAACTGTTCACACAAGCTTTGGAGGACGTCTTTAAGATCCTAGACTGGGCTGGATGCGGCATGAACATCAACGGCGAGTACCTCACACATCTCCGTTTTGCCGACGACAACGTAATATTGGCGAATCATTTGAGTGCTTGCAGGATATGTTGATCAGCCTAAATGAATCCTCCCGACGTGTTGGCCTCGTGATGAACTTGGACAGAGACAAAAATCATGTTCAACTGAACATGCTTTCTCCGGTCCTGATCAGTGTCGATGGCGTTACTCTCGAAATTGTCAATGAGTATGTACCTTGGACATATAGGTATTGAAGTGCGGAAGACACAACTTCGAGAGGCAAGCTGATAGGAGGATTCAGTTGGGCTGCATCTTTAGTGAAGCTGAGCCACGTTCTCACATCGCCGCCTAATACTGCAATGTTTGAAGACGAGTCTTCAATCAATGTGTACTCCCGCGATGACCTACGGGCCGAAACGTGGCCTTTGACTATCGGATCATGGTCTACAAGATTGCCGTTGCTCAACGCGTTATGGAATGCACTATGCTCGGAGTTTCTTTATCGCACATCATTCGTAATGAATTAATCCGGCAGAGAACTAAAGTAACATACATACTGCAAAGGATTAGCTCGTTGAAATGGCAGTGGGCTCGGTCACGGACAGAAGAACCTGATGGTTGATGGGCCAAATAGGTTCTGGAGTGGAGGCCGCGTTCGGAAGACGGACGTTGGTCGACCTCGACCAGGCGGGATGCCTGATCTCCGTGTAGTAGCTCGGCTCAAGTTGGCGCGAGTAGCTAGGGATCGGCCGTCTGGCGTTGATTGAGAAAGGCCATGTCCAGCAGTGGACGGATAGGGACTGCTAATGATTACGGCAGGTTTGGCAGTAATCACAATACTATTGGTAGCTGTGATGCTTTGAACTCATAATTTTTTTTTAATATACATGAGTTTGACTAAACCATGTTAGAATTTGTTGCTAAAGGCAACTTTGTTGTCGTGTATTTAGTAATGTATGAGTTGCAACACTTATTTACAATAACTACTTATTTATTCGCCCATGAGCACGAACAGGCTATGATGGAATCTAAGAAAAATAAGAACCTTGAAGAATATATACAATGAACGCGGAAAAACCGTAAAACATGGATTT
The DNA here is from genome assembly GCA_029286875.1 of Lamproptera curius. Classification (NCBI taxonomy): domain Eukaryota; kingdom Metazoa; phylum Arthropoda; class Insecta; order Lepidoptera; family Papilionidae; genus Lamproptera; species Lamproptera curius. The sequence continues at coordinate 21,225 of JAGSMT010001560.1, forward strand.
AATTTGTATGGTAACCGCCTAAATAAAAAAAATAAGTATTAGAGAAGAAAGAAGAAAAAATATTAAATTACACCAAAATTTACTTTGCGATAAGTCCGTATATTGTAAAATCCCATACCACTAAAACCAGTATTTAGGGAAATAACTTGAGTTTTTCAATATAAATGTACCATTTTTGACAAGGTTTGCGAAGAGAAAATAATATCAAATGCAAAAGCCAGTTATTTGAGTGCCTGGAATGTTTGGCATGCTGGCTGTTAATTTTTATTTTATTAAACTCCTCATCGTCTAGAAAACTTTATCAACAATTATGATTTAGAATTGATTTCGAGCTAAAGCAACAACAAATTAGCATCATTATTGAATAGTTGTCATCAAGTTTCACCATTATTATTTAAATGATAGGTCTTTACATTTTTTTTAATAATCTAAATTTTATATAATATTATCTGTGACATACGAGAATTGGCGAAGCACTGATAGAAATGAAAAATCTGCACGTTTTTTAAGCAATTCACATTTTGAATTATTTATATTTGCAACTTTCTTTTTATATTAATTTTGCTGTAACCATAATAAATTATTTGGGGTGCACAAAAATCATAGCTAAAGGGCGTTTTTATGTATTAGCATTTTTTGAATTTTACGCCCTTATAAGACACGTATGCCAATATACAAATTTTGAAAATCAAAACGTGAGTGAGATAGAGTATACTCATAAATATTTCGAGTATACTCTATCTCACTCATCACATAAATAAAGTTTTCTAAAAATCTATACCGATTTGTGTGATACAAATAAAAAAATGGTTTTTAGTAATTTGACTTCTAAACATCAAGGTAATTTTTTTTAGAATCAAATAGAGTGGTCTATTATATACGCGTTTGTATTTGTGATGGTGATACTTCCTCTGCTTAAACGAGACCAGCCTAGTAAACCTAGTTAGCTGCAAAGCGTCAGTATCAATTTTTTATTGGAACCGGCTTTTACGACACCAAAGCTTGCAAAATAATGGGATAGCTCACGGTTTTTAGATTAATGGATAGAATTGAAATAGATTTTCCTACAGTATAAATAGCGTACGTTACTAAAGGACAATATATTATTTGATATTATATTCATGAAAGTTTATTTCAAATCGGCATAGTATTTTTCAACAAATCCGTTAGAAATGTACACACAAAAATATAACTATTTCCTCTATATTATACCATAGAAACTAATAAATATAAAGGTAATTAGGAGTTGGCATATAAATGAAGTAACATAAAAAATGTGAAATCAGAAGTGAAAGTTACAAATCATTATCATAATCATAATGTTTGATATCTACTTCTGAACATCTCCTGTTTTGTGAGTTTCCAAGAGTAACGATCCTTCGCCACCCCTAGTGACTCTTTGCACATTAGAAAAAATTATTATTTTATCTCGAGGGGTCTTTCTACACTGTGGTGGCCAATGCGAGGCTCATAATACATACGTACATACATCATCAAGCTGCGATAGTCCGCTGCTGGGCATAACCTCCCTAATACACCCTATCCATCAGGGGTTTGGACCGTACCCACCACGCTGGTCCAATGCGGGTTGGTGGGCCGACTTTTACATGCCCTTCCGACGCATGGATCATCTTACTTTTGGGTGATCGGCCCAAACTGTCCTAACCAACTAGGAAACAACAATGAAAATTTGTCGAGTCCCCTAAGGATTCGAACTCACGACCTCTGGTTTGTAAAGCACACGCGCATACCACTAGGCTACGGAGGCAGTTCAGCAGGAGAAGAGGTAGGCTGATAATGAGGCAGGTAAAAGTAAAAGATTAACTATTTATCGGAAAAAGTTCCCAACAAATCGTCATGCAGTTATAACTGCCATGCCTTGATAAAGGAACTGATATCATTCAGATTCCTTGAAAACTATAATGATCTGCATAGTTTTTGGGGGATTTTGTGATCGGCCCATAACTAAAAAAACGTATTGGAGCCTATGATCTTATATGTTGTAGTTTAAACAATATCTTTTTATACAAAAATTATCAAATAATGTATACATTACAATAAATATGAAATATGTACAGTAAAAAAGGTGGGTAATTTTTTAAATTCTATTAAATTTTCCATTGGAAATTTATTCTTTCGGATCAATTCATGAATTGGGGAACTTTCATGCATATTCAAATTTAAACGTTAATGAATGCAAAATATTCAGAGAAAATTAAAACAAATTTCTATTAAAAGATCATGTTTTCCGTTATATAAATATCTAATAAAGTTATCAATAAATTTGGTTTCAATTTGTACAATTCCAATAACAGATTTGGTCATCTACATTTTTCTGAGTTTTAATAAATACATAAAAGTTTAAAATCCTTTACCTTTGTTTTACCAAAAATAGGAATAAAATGATTGAAAATGTTTCAATTTTAAATTTGATATATTTATTACAATTCTATAATAAGTTTTATTAACAATGTAAAGGAATTGGTAGTCTTTTTATCTTTCCAATTATGAATATTTTAGCTTAATATTTTACCCTTAACTATTTAGGGGTTATAGGTAATAACAAAATAAACGAAACAAGCGAAAACGTAAATTTTCGAAGTTTGGTTTCTTACGTCTTTGGAAAGATATATAGAACAAAATTAAATTAAAATTCCCTTTTTAAAAAAAGATTAAAGGGTTATTAATTAATTTTTATAAGAATTAAACAAAATAAAGCATCATTACTTCCAATTGATTTGGTTTAAAATCTTTTCTTTAATTGGGCTTGTTTAAAAATTCCAGGAAAACCTTAGTGGCATTATATCATTAACCCATAATTGTAGTTTTTTATATTATTTGTTGAAATGTGTTGGATCAAAACTAAGATCATCCTTGGTTTTAATCAAGGCCCTTATGTATTTTGTTTTAAAATTATGCTTCCCGAACTGGTGACAATTAACCCACCTTGGAATGTTTCTCTTCTCGGTGACCGTTAAAACCCTTTTTTTTGGTAAAAATCGTCGTTTCGGAACTTTGGGTAAATCTAATTTTTAACGAACACAGACCAAAAAAAATTCTGATTAATTTCCGTAGTTAAAAATTCCAAGAAATTATCATAATAAAAAAATTTAATAATTTAAATTAAAATTTTTGATAACGATTAAATTTTAAGTTATTATTATATAATTATTTAAATATAAAATTTTTTATTTAATGACATTTAATCAGCGAATAAGATATTTCAAAGGAATAACTTTAAAACGGGGTATCCTCAATCTTGTTTTGCATAAATATAAACGGCCAACGGTCTTTGTAAGAGTTCAAAAGTTTTTTAGTAACTTCACTTTTGGGGCATTGGGTCAAACCACTTGTAGTAGTTACAATCTCTTAACAATTAGACCGGAATTCCAATAGTCGGATGGCGTAGTTGGGAAAAACAATTTGAAGCTAACTTAAAATTTACTTACCAAAACAAGCATTAAACGTAAAATTTTAAAACTTTAAAGGCAAATTGTGCAATCTGTCTTTTTTCCGAAATTAAACTTTAAATGGATTAACTAAAATTAAATATGATATTAAACTTAATAATGTAAAGTTAATTAAATAATTACCTTTTTTTATTATTTAAAACATCCTAATATATTTTATTATTGAAGTAAAACTTTTTAAATCAAGGTTGGAAAAAAAATTTGGTTCCACCACCGTTCCGTCACCTTTTTCTTCAAAGTTGAAACTTCAGGAAATCCTTGATTATGGGTTTTTCTCAGTTTACATAATTTGTTAAATAATTTCCAATAAATTTCATTTTTTCAGTTTACCATTAAATAACAAAATTATAATAAAAAATCCTTGATGATAATAATTCCTATTTGGATGAAATTCAATAATAATATTTGTAGTAATAAACAAATAAAATAATAATAAATTTTGTATTTATGTCTATGATAAAAAAACCTTTTATAAAAATTTATCCTAATTTAACTTAACCTATTTCTTAAAGTTTACCCAAAAAAGTAAATTTTGGAAAATAACTCATAGAAGATTCACTTCTTTACATTTATTTTTAACAATGTGTTATTAATACATTAATTTTGGTTTGTATAATTTAACCCCCAAATTTGGCCAATATCTTAAACTGGTTTTCCTGGATGTAATTTATCATAAAACAATAATTTTGATATGGGTGGAGAATTTTTTTTACTATTTAACATTTATTAAATTGACAAAAAAGTATTTCTTACCAAGAATACAAATTAAAACATATCCAAACCCAAACAGATATTGACAAAAGTTCTACTAATTTATGAACCAAAACTAAAAACAGTGTTAAAAAAGTCAAAATTCCGGTTAATTGTTACAAAATTTATTTTATTAATATTCCAAATAATTTTGAAACAAATAATTTAAAAGATTTATGAACGGGAAAATAATCTAAAAATAATTCAACAGACATGATCCTTTACATATATTAATTTAAAACATTCAAAATAATTACGAAGTTCTTGGTTATACTAATTTAATTTTTTTAAAAAATTTTTATTATTTATTTAATAGTTTATAATTGTGAGTAAATATAAATTCTACGACATGCATCAGATTTTAAAAAATATAATAAAATCTGTGAGGGTAGAAACATTAGATTACACATTTTCAATAGAGGGGTCCAGGCCATACCCTTTTTAATGCGTCATCAAAACGTTCTTTCCCTAAAACTATAACCGAATATTTTTGGGTAAAATGCAAATTTTTTTGAAATGACCCTTTGGATTACAAAAAGCGTTACTTAATGTTTTAAACTAACATGTTAAAAGATGTTCCTGGGTCATAAATAAGCCAATTTGCCGAAAAAATTATGTTAACTTTCTAACGGTGAAAAAAATATTTCAAATCAATTCGGTAGTTTCCGGAACCCGTTAAAAAAAAAACCAAATCCCTCTTTAACCAGGAAAATTTTACTTTTATATTCAAAAGTTAGCCAAGGGTTTTATGAAAAATTACCATCAATTTCATGGCCCAGGCTTATTAATCCCAGGAACTTTAAAAGAAAGGAATACTTACATTTTGGAATGATTTTTTCTTTTTCGTCTTGCTCTGTTTTGGGCCTGATGGTGCTTAAAATAAACACAAGCTATGGATTAATATATTCTTTTATATTTAGATCTCCAAATAAAATAACTCTATATGTTTTGCCAGTCATCCCTGGTTGCCATTTTAAAGCTTTGTTGTTAGGGACTCAAATTTGGGTTTGTTTTGTTTAAAAATATTTTTGTTTATTATTATTTTTTCACTGGTTGTATTCAATTTGGTTTATCATTGAAAACCTAAAAAATACTATTTACATAAAGGTGTTAATAAAGTATTAATTTGATTCCTTTTCCTCAAAATTTTTGGAAAAATTAATACTAACCAAGCTTATCTTAAAATCATCAACCATCCTTGATGTAAAAATTAAATTATTCAAAAATTATAGTGAAAAATCCCCAATTTGCAAATGTTGCATTTGGCCACCAAAAAACCTTTAAAACCACCAAGAATATAATGAAATAAATTTTGATTTTTCCATCAGCGGGTGAAAACTATGGGCTAAAGATGTCAACAAAGAAACAACAAAAAAAACTTAACAAAGAAAAGGGCCTACAAAATTTTAATTTAAGGAAAATAAAAATTTAGTTTTTCATTTAAAGGAATACCGGGACCTATGGTCCTCCAAGTCATTCGGTTTCTTCTTTTTGATGAAAATCAATGAATTAAATCTCCGGGAACAGTGAAGAAAAATTTCCCTTTATTAACCAACCGGCTTTCCCCCTCTTCGTCTTGAACCAAGTTAAACATTAAATTTTCCATCGGTTTTGTTAAATGTTGGAGGCAAAGTTAATCTCAAAATGAATTTTAATTAACTGTTGGTATGGCCAACATTAAAATAATTTTTTTAATAAATTATATAATAAATTTGGTTTGGTCAAAAAATAAGGTAAAATTAAAACTATCCCATTTAAATAATTGAAATTTAATAATGTTTTTCCAAACCCATCTATAAAACGTTGAATAATAATTATCTGTCTACTAGTCCCCTTCTTGGAACAGTTTAATATTAACAATTAAAAGTACAAAATCTATAATTGTAAAAGGCCATTCCGATTTAAAGCGTTAAAAGAATAAACACTATTTATTACAAAATTATTAATGTACAATGTTATAAAGTTTTGCCCTTTCAATTACATATTTTGGAACGTCAAAGGTTAAAAACGATGTTTCAATCCACCGGTTACTCCCAACTTGGCTGGTCCATTGGTCAGATAACGGTAAAACAAAAAAACAAAAATAATGTCATAAATAGATCTTAAAGACCTTCCCTTTTTAAAAGCCACCCACAAGTCTTGTAATGGTTTTGCGATACCTTCACTTTTTTAATACGCTTAATAAGGTAAAACAGTTCCCCTTATTAAAAGTCGATCGACCCTTTACAATTAATATACGCCAAAGGCGGTAACAGCCTTCTAAATATCATTTTTTCTTTTAAAAAATCACTAAAGGAAAACTGTTATTATTTAAAAGTTCGTTCAATATCCGTAACGGGCTTCCGGAAAGTTTTGAAATCTAAATTTAAAAATTTTTATGTATTTTGTCTAACGTTCAATAGGTTTATTATTAAAAACTATTTTAACATATAAAAGTTAACATAAATTTATTATTTAAGCCCACAATTTTTAAACCTTTTTGTATTTTCTAAAACGGTTATAATAATAATAAAGGTATGCGTAAATAACCAAAAAAATTTTTTTTTTAAATTACAATACAAATAAATAAAATTCCTTTATTCCGGTGGTGTCCCCTTTTTTACATGGGACCGTCGGGTTGGGTACCACCCGGTGCCACCTACCCGCCAAAGGCAGTGTGTAAAACACTGCGTTTCCCAGTTTGGAAAGGCACCTGGAGCTGTTACTGAGTCGGCTTAACCCTCCCTATGTCTCACGGTGGGCAGCGGTTGGGTGATCCAGTATTTTGCCTTCCTATGGGCGTCGGTACCCTTTCCATCAGGAGGGGCCGACCCCCGTCTGCCTTTGAAAAATAAAAAATATGCCGTAAATTAAACGGGTTTTCCTGTGGGTTGGCGGATTGGTTTTCACTCTCTTCAAAGAATAACGAAAGGAAATTTGCAACCAAAGGCTAATATATTATATTCAAATATTGTACCAATTATGGCGTAGGGATGTGACAGGCCCACCGCCCTGCCCGACGGTGGATCTGCCCAAAATTGGGAAGTAAGGCCAGGAAGCGCGGTGAAGTGCAATGGTCAATGGCCAATCCCCTTCTCAGCCCCATACGGACGGATGCCGGTGACTTCTTAAGGTTTTTAACTTTGTTTTTTATAAAGTTGTTTTTGATGATGATTAAATGTAAATTTGCTTTTTTTTTTCTTCAATTTTTGGCTGCTAAAAATATGTTTACATTTCCATTCAAAAATTTAAAAATTAAATTATAATTATGAACAAAGGGTACATTTTTTAAAAATTAAGCCTTTTCAAACAACATTGCTAACCTCCTGTCTCTTCTGCCCTATCTATAATAATAATAACAATTTTAAAATAAAAATTTAACAATTAAACTTTTTTAAGCTGCTCCTATTTAAGGTTTAATAAAGTATTTTTTATTGGTATAAATTTACCCCAGTTTATAAACTCCTAAATTTCGGTGGGTTCCGAATCCTGCGGGGCTCTTAAAGGGAACTTTTCCAATCCCCAAATGTCCCTGAAAAAAAGATATCCATGCGGCCACGGCATGCAAAAATCAGCCCACCAACCCGCATTGGACTATCGTGATGGCATCAGAAAAACCCTAATGGATGAGAAGGGAGGCCTAATGCGGCGGGACCGCAGGCTGATGTATAATAATGACGGTTATTATAATAGGAACTGGCGATGGGTATGACGAATCCAATAGAATCCGCCCTTCAACTTTTTCTAACTTTGTTTTGGCTACGGGAAAAAATGAAAAGTTTCCTTTTCTTTCCTCCAATCTGTTGTTGTTTTTTTTTAAAACCAAACACTGGAAACTTCCTAATAAAAAGTTATCGGTGTTTAAAACAAAGGAGACAGTCGTTTCTGCTTTTACGTTAAATAAAATTCAAAAGGATAACCTTTTTGTGTATAAGGTAAAATAAGAAACACCTCTTTGTTTTTTTACACCAGTTTAAACATTAATGGATTTTTATAAAATAATACGTATTCCATAAGATTACCTTTAGCCTGAACAAAAAAGGATCTAAATGAGAGGTCATTTTTGTTAATAAAATATTGAAAGTAATAAAAATCTACTATTTGTATTAAGATAAATTAAGCAATAAAATAAATTACTCGAATACTCGCTTTGTTGGTAAACACCAAAACTCATTGTAATGTTACTAAAAAAAATATATATATTATCCTAACACTACAAAATCCGATACGCCACTGAAACACAAACTAATGTTATTCCTGATTTTGTACTATACGAGTAAATACGGACCCGGCAAATATATCTGTTTGACTCCTAGAACAAAACTTTCTCAGGGGTGTTTTTGTAAGAACAGAATTTTAATTACCACCAAGTCCCATTTTGGTAGGGCCGACTTGGTACCCCTCATGAATTTGGGTTTTTTTTCCATTTTCTGTAAATTTGATTCAATAATGGATTACAACTTTGAAATATTTTGTTTGTTTTAACAAAAAAATTTCAATAGTACATTAATTTATACACAAAAATAAAATTGTAAGATAATAATTATAACATATTAGAGTCCTCTTGTATTCTAAGTAACTGTTGTATATTTTTTTTTTATTAAGATTAGACCCTCTTATTTATAACTAAGTAACTGTAAAAGTCATTTTGTTAGAAGAAGAAATTCATTTGTGTCAGAAAAAATTTGAAGAATTTTAGTTTTTACTTTAGTACAAAGTTGTCAACGTTATTATTATAAAATTTTATCAGAGTCACTTTGTCTTATATCAAAAGGTACTATTTATTTAAACAAGAAACTCTTAGAAGTACTAAAGTTTTTAAGCAATATTATTTAAAATTAAAGTTTTACCTTCCTTAAATTTTCGGTTAAATTAAATACAATTTACAATATAAAAACTTTTTAATTCTTTATTAAAACCCTTGACTCAATTAGGAATTAATCAAAGTCCAAAAAAAACATAAGGTGACATAAGGATAACCTTGTTTTTTGATTGAAAGAGTTTATTTCCAGTCATGAACAAGAGGGTTGGAGTTTTACTCCAAAACAAAATAAAAACAATTTATGATCCAGCAAAAGACATGAAAATTTCACTTCACGGTTGTGGCTCTATAAAATATGGAGGTGACTTTTAGAAACAAAAAACAAGCCCCCTTCAAAATTAAAATTTAAAATGGGGCGGTCTTAATTTTAAAAATTTTTCGATGAAAACATTTCGACTTCATTTTATATAAATATCAAATTTTAAGCCGTGAGGGTTATATTGCTTTCCCTTTATTTTCACTATCAGGTAAAATTGGATGGTTTGCTATCCAAAAGCTGCAGCTTAGAAACATGATTAGGAAAAAGAGATAATGACAATACGATGTTTTACCAATTCGTTCCTTAAGTATTAACAATCAAGTCACAAATTTACTATAATAAAAAAAAATTAAACAAAAAAAATATTGTCTAACAAAAAAAAAACAATTCTACCGGTTTTATTATACATTGTCAATCAACAATGTAATTTTTAAAATCTTCAGTATAAAGGCTTCTTCATAGACCAAAAGGGTTTTAATTCCGTTAGGAACGATAACCCAATTTCCGGAAATTAAATAATTATCACGGTGACGTTGGTGACAATTTATATTTTAAAATCCAGCACCCTCTTAACGAAAACTTCATTCCATTACTTTTCAATCTTCTAAACTTGGCGCGTATTTCAAAAGCCGTTGAATTAAATTTGGTACAATGGCTTCCCTTAAATTGGTGTTATGGGCCTCCCAAATTTATTTTATATTTTGGAAATTTTGGAATGTTAAAACCAAACCTTGAACAAAATATAACAGAGAATAAAGTAGTATGAAGTCAGCTACTAACTTCTACGCTTAACGAGTATTTTAGTAATTTAATATCTTATTATCCGTTTAAGATTTACATACTTATCTTTTTATGTACAATAAAGTTCACTTAAAACTTCATTAATGAATCGGGATAGCTAACAGTCTAATCAACTACTTAATTAACTATATTGCAAAGCAGATTGATCAATTTATATTTTAGTTATATATTTAATTGCTTGTGGAGCGATTTCTCTAAAAGAAGAAGGAATTGAATTCAAAATGTGATTTTTTTTATTTCTTACCTCGTTATTGCTCCGCTCCTGGTGCTCCGACTTTGTTCATAATTTTTTTTTAATTATAGATATTAGCTATATTTGGTTCCATTTTTGACCAACTTCCCAATCACAAGGAGGTGCTGAATTCTGAGCGTATATCTTTTTTTATATATGTTATGTCATTACTCCGCTCTAAGGCTCCAATTTTCTTCATTCTTTTTTAATTGATAGATATTAGCTTCCCATTGGTCTTATTTTTTAAATTAATTTTTGATTTTTTGGGTTCAATAAATATTTGGGTTAAAAAACCACAGCACCAAAAATCAAATCTCGTGCAATTAAATTGCAAAAACCTGCCATACCGTAAAATTTGAATTAACTTATAGCCTTTAAGTGCTTCTTAACTAGACTGGAAGTAAAATCCTTGGGCGCTATGTTCTTGATTTAGTATTAAACCCACAATAAACCATTTGAATGTCACCAACTGTTGCTTTATCCGGCAAATTCAAATTTAAGATAATATATAGTAAGATAATATAAAATTTACCGCATTTGGAAAATTTTTCATTCTATGTGTATAAAACACAAAGCTTTACCCGACCCATCAACCCAATTAAATCCATGGCCATTAGTATTAAAAATTTTATTTTAATATAAACTAAATTAGTTGTTTTATTTGTTTGGGTCCAAACAATTGGACAAAAGTTTCCCTGAAAACATTAGCTGCGACGATAATAAATTTTCACATTGGAACTTCTGTGTCTATGTTTATGTTAATCTCAATTTAAGTCCCTAATTCATCCCCGTACAGATTAAAACAACGATTGGCCTTAACTCTTGGCTCTTTGATATCTTAACCACTTTTTCATCGTTTTTTATGTCCCCAAAGAGAACCGATTTTCATATTAACTTACATCCCCTATTTCAACCCTTTTGACATATAAAAGTTATAGCAAAAATGATAAGCCGGAGTCTATTCTAAGAATGAACCAAATGTAATCGATATCGGTTCAACGATTTGATGAAGAACAAAATAGACAATGGCGTTTTTTGCTTCCATTAATATTGGAATTTTCATACGACAATTTTGATTAAATTATGCCTTAAAGGTCAACAATAAATACTGAAATCGGTTGACATTAAATGGTTTCTTTAAAAGTAACAAAATAGTGACAATGAGTTTCAAATTAAAATATCGTGGCGTTTATATTGGAAACAAATAATCATTTTTTGTGATTTTAAAAACTAATAGCAATGATGTTTTAAGTAATAAAGAGCCTTTTACTTATCTTATGGTGAAAATATGGTCTGACGCCCTACCTACTCTTTCCCTTTAACATTTCATGTAAGTGAAAATAAGTAAATGTTAATTGGAATAATAATTTTTTAATTTTTTACTAGCATGACCTCCAAAGTCAAAACAGCCCTTTTTCCCTTTGTTTTCTTTTCACGTTATTTAATTAGTATATTATAATGTAATTACTATTTAAAATATGTAATTATAAACTAAAATATATGCCAAAACCACGTGTTGTTAAGTTTTAATTAAACTTTTTCTTTTTATCGAGAACAAATAGGTAAAGCCGAAGGTGTTGACGCTTTAAACACGGGATACGTTTAAATAGCAATTTCCCGTCACGCTACTACAGTAATGCGCTGGTAACCCTGTGTGGTAATTGATTTACAGTAGTTTGTTAGATGGACTGAATTTAAAATTCAAATTGAAATCATTATGAATAAATTCCTCTATAATTTAAATTCCCTACAAATACTTGAATCTTTAGGTGTAACGTGGTAAAATAATATATGAAATTAATGATGTCACAGGCAAAATCAAAAATTATTTATTTATATTTGGCTGGATTAAACAGTTGTGACCGTCTAAAATTGTTCATTGGTTCAAAAACATAGATCTATCCTCAATCTAATTTGAATAGCACAAGCGTGGCACTGCAAGGAAAATTCTGTACTATCAACTCAGTTTTGCATCACAAAGTTATTAACGCTTAGTGTTATAACGGTTTTTTAAGAGAGGTTCACTTGATTTTGGATAAAGAAAAAGACACTTATAGTATTAAAATGATTAATATTCTAATTAATTCCAATCCTTAAAAAACTGGGTGGCCTAAAACGGTTCTTGTATTAATTCAGGCCCCGTAATAATTTTGGTATTTTGAATTTGGTTTTTAGAAATAATCAAGTTAACGGATATATGATCAAAGGGTTTTGTTTTTGTTGTTAAAATTTAAAAACCTTGGACAAATTACAAATTTTGTTTATTTTGGTTATAATTTATATTGAATATCTAATATGTTTCTGGTTAATTTCTACAAACTTTCCTCTTTTATCAATTTTTATCTATTCCTGTCATCCTCTTTTCTGATGACTAAAATGTAAGCCCTTGCAATAGTTACATAAATAATTATAAAATTGAAATTTTTAACACAATTTAATTAAATATGATGCTTTTTACTTGAACAACTGAACTTTTAAATCATGTACTTTTAATCGTTGCGGAAAAATATAGATGTTAAAAGTAAGGCCTTTTAAACCACTTTTTTGTTAATTATTCATAAGGCAAAATAATTAAAAACGTGGTAATTGAAAACCATTGATGTTTTTAATAATTTTAAATCATGAATCTTATATCATCATCCAGCCTTTGATAGTCCACTGCACAACCAAGCCTCTAATATACCCTATCCAATTAGGGGTTTTTGGACCATATCCACCCGCCTGGTACAATGCGGGTTGGTGGGTGGACCCGCTTTCTGCCCATCCGACCGCATGGATCATCTTACTTTTCAGACAATTAAGGGATCGGCGGGTTGCCCCTAACCCTTGGGAAAAAGGAAAATTTGGCGTCCCCGAATTTCCGAACCCGACCCGGTTTTCCTAAAGCAAAACGCCTGTACCACAAACTAAAGGCCGTAAAATATAATTATTTTAAACTGGCACTTACTTATTAATAATTTTAATTGATTTTTGTCGTTAATTGTCTTTTTAATTGGTTAAAAAGGTTAGAACTAAAAATTATTATTAATATGAAAAACCTGGATTATGTTGTAGTAACTGTTTACCAAAACGGATCTTACTGTTAGTAGGAAGTAAATTGAATTGTCAATAAATGTAGTTAGTACAGGTCTTATGCATATTTTCTCACCTAAATATGTTAGTAATTGAAAAAAAAAATATTTCTTTATTTTGAATTCCATAATGTTAATAATAATTTGTTTTCAAAGCCTTTTGCATCTGGCTGGCCATTGAAAAAAATTCCCACATTAAAAGAAAACACCAAGAGATATATTTACCATGATCTTGATGAAGTTTGTATTAAAAAAAATGGTACTTAGGGAATTATTACCTTCATATTAATGACAGTTTTATACAGTAAAAATAGCGTTAGAAAAATTAAATTAAGTCGTTTAAAGACTAGTCGAAGTATTATTATTATTATTACGCACAAAACACTTAGCGTAAGCTATAAAATTTTATCGTTTTAGGTATAATGTAATTATGTTCGCCAAACTTTTAGTCGGTAGAATGTTTCAAGTTGGTTATAATTAAAAAGTTTTCACGTTTCCTTCGTTAAGATCATGCATATTACCAATTTGGATTGCTAATTGCCAAGTAATGTTTAAAATTTGCAAGTCTTCTAAAAGATATATGTATACCGACCAATCTACTTGCCCTGAGTTATAAGTATTCATTTATAAAAAAATATAACATATTAAGTTCTCGAAATTCAACTTTTCTCTTTCTCAGAACAGTGGCGTCATTGGCGTCTTCCGTTTTTCTACGTGGAATAACGTAGTATTTTTAAAACCTCCTCCCTTTTGTGGCAATAAATTTTCCGCTTTTAGTTTATTATCCATATGGGCATGGAAACCTAAAATGGAAAATTAATATAATTTCTCATTTAAACAATAAAGTGTTTTCAACCATAAAAATAGTTAGTTTTCCAAAATATTTTTTAATCTAACGTATTATTTTTTTATTTTTTTATTTTTTTGGAAAAACAAACAATAATTAACCAAATAAAACTTTTGAATACATATGCTAGTTATAATCAAACTAATGTTTATGTTTTCAATTTTAAAATATCTAAGAATAACGCCAGGAAAAACCTTATCTCAATGTATATAAAGGTAACATAAAAAAACAAACAATCCCAGCGAAATTTAAACAAATAATCTAATTTAATAAACATTTTCAAACCAAGTTGGTCAATTTTTTTTTTTCATAGATATATTTTAATAATATATATCAAAGGTTATGTTTTCTGATTTTTAGTGGAGTGAACACGACAGAAAAATGAATTTTATCTATTTTCGTTGTATGAAGGTATGTAAAAATTGGATGCTTCTTTTGTGATATCTTTTTGTGGTGAAAAATAACAATTTATTTAAAGAACGGACTTCAACCTTATTTTATCAATTTTAATGAAATTTATTCTGCTAAACATTTCCTTTATTTTAATTTAATGATTTCCTTTCATTGCCCACAGCAATAATAATTCCTATTAATATCAAAATTTAACTTTTAATAAAGAGTATCTAATGCAATATTTTTAACTGTTTGGGTGCAGAATTTGAAATAATCCACGGTAGCCGAGTGAATTGAAAGTTTGCGGTCCGATAATTGGACCTCAAATTACGACAATTGTTACCATTATTGGGAAATTCCTTCTAAGCGTTTCAATTTAATTTCGTTATTTGAATCTTTTTTCCTTTGAATTCCCTGGGCACAAAAATTTTGTCCTAAATAACCAAAGATATGTTTTCAATATTTTATGTTACACCTTCACTCCTTAAGAACACTTTTGGAAAATGTTAAAACCCCGAATAAAGGTTTTCTTTTTATGAAATATTAATGTATGATGCATGTCCTGGCATCAATAACGACTTTTGGTCCCCGGGACCCACTTACTTCCCCAAAAGGAAATTTGTAATAATAATTGGACATTTCCAAAATCAACAAATTACACCCACCATAGTTTTAATTGGAAGCTTCTGCAAACATATTGAAGGGCTCAACTCGTAAACCATCGATACAAGTTATCCATTTGGGATATTGACCTTTAAGGTTTGACGTTGGACATGATTTTATTTCAAAAACAAGGACCTGTTTCGTTCACGTCTGCAACTCTGTTTCCATTTTAATATCCCACCGAAAGTTTTTTCCTAAACCTGTTTGTAAATAAAGACCTCTTTATTCCACCCCAAGGTTTAAATCTTTCCATTTTAAATTAAATACGATACAAATCAATATTGAAGTGATGAAATTAACACATTGATCCCTAATATTTTCGCAATATTAAAATTATAACAATTACAATGAATTAGCATTACATGTTTTTAATTGCTTTAGATTTTTTTTTAAGTTTATATATATTTTAAACAAAGTATATTATTATTATTATTACATAAAAAAACGAAATTAAATACATAAACAATCTTTTTAATGCATTAATACTACCATAACAATATTTTGGTACGGCGATTAGTATAATACAGTAAAAACATCGCAGGAAAATTGGAAACTTAATAGATTATAAAACAATCGCCCATAGTAGAGGTTACAAAAAACACAAGGGTTCTCTTTTATCTTTTAAAATATAACCCTCCATGGTTCATTAATTGTCTCTCCGTGCGGCACCCAGCCCAAAATAAATTGGGAAACTTACCAATTAAGATCTATATTGGATTAACAGTTTTAAAAATTGAATGTCCGTACACGAAATTTACTTTTTAGTTTGGTTTTTTGGTCGTAATTTGCAAAATTGCGAATAAGGGGATTTTTTAAAAATAAATATAACAATTCTAGGTAAACTAGAAGTACCATAATTAAAAAAAAGCAAGACTAGTTTGCCTTTTTAACCTTGAATCCAGGCAAAATTCGTTTCAAAAATGTATTATTTCCAGTAACAGACGTTTTTGAACACAGTTTGCTATTGAATACAGCTTAAAATATAATAATAATAGTTTATCTGGACGAGAAACACAACATTATCTAGTACCAAATTTGGCTAAGCTTTTACTAAGAAAACTAAATAACTGAAAAATGCAAAGGCTTACTTTTTTATGTTAATAAATATAATAGTATATAAATAGTAACATAGATATGAACACACCGACAATAAATTTATACTCATATTAACATGTAACATGAAAAAAACTTCGGAACTGAGAAACATTATGAAATCCATCCCTCAATATTTTTCTCGTTGTGGGTAACCTCTTGGTAAAAAATCATTAAAAGATAAGCAATATTTGAAGATGGAATCTGAAACCAAAGGTTAATAGTTTCACATTTTTATTATTAATTTGGGTTATATAAATTTTCTTCCATCAGTTTTTTGAAAAAAAATAACTTATATATTTTTGGAATTAAAAAACCGTTAATTTTTTTAAAAACAATAAAATAAAATTTTTTATTGTAATATTAATTTATATAAGTTAAGTTTGGAAAATAACAAAAAACAATCTTAACGTTCTTTTTAAAATGTGAATACCTTAACGATTTTTTGCCGACCTTCCACTGGCGTGCATAAGTCCTTTTTATAATAAACCTTAAACCCAAATTTTGCAAAAAAAAGGAAATAAGCCGATAAAATCCAAAGTCATTTTAATTAATTTTCCCAACATTAAAATTATAAACATTTTGAGCCAATGGCCAATCTGGGCTTTTGTGGAAAGTTTTTTAAAACTTTTAATGGTTTTAAACAAATAATATGCCAAACCGGGTCATAATGTAAAAGTTAGTTAAATATCCTCATAGTGGTATATTTTAAACATCCCTAATATTTTAAAAAAATGTAGCAACATTTTTTTCGTTACGCAACATTTTCTTACCGCCGCCTCTTCTTCAACAACGGATCCCTACAATTGATGGGTTTTCCTCCGGTTACTTCAATTTGTGTTGTTTTTATATTTCATTTCCAATTCCCATAAGCCATTAAAAACACAAATATATAATAACGACATCAATGATCGGAATAGTTCTATTACAATTAATGAAATTCAATAATAATATTTGTAGTAAACTAAAATAAAAAATTTGTAGGGGTTTTATGTCTATGATAATAAAAGCAACTTTTATTAAACTTTTATCTAATTTAACTTGTTAACCTAACTGTGGTTGCCAAATTAATAGGAAATTATTTAATGGAAAAAACTCATGAAAAGTTTCACTTTCTTACGAATTACCAACGCCGTTGTCGATTTGCCCATTTTTGCCTGGCGCCCGAAAGAACCGACATTTTCGGGCCACCCTGTGGGAAGTGGTCAAACCCCATAGACTTAGCCCAATCCCAGGGTAACTGCCTTACCCAAATCAGACAGGGGGTTTGGCTCGTTTACCAGTAAATCGCTTGGTTACGGTACGCTTAAACCGGAACCGAAGGTGTTTTTTCCTGTTCGCGGCGAAAAACCCAGAAATAGGCGGTGGTACCCACCCAAGCGGTCTCCTGTAAAGGAGACCTACCAATAACAAGGGGACATTTTTTAAACTCATTTTTAATAAGTTTGTAAAATTATCCGCCCTTTGGTTTTAATTCCGTCCTTTCCTTTTTCCCAAGGGCATCCTTTAAAATTAAGTGCATGGTTTCCCAAATTAGTCTTAATTCTTGGAAACTTTGGGCAATTTTCTTATTATTTTGATTGTCATTCAGATATAATTATGTTTCTTAATATAATATGCATAAAAATAATTAAAATTCACCACAAAACTGAAAAATGGTTACTGTTTGATCGAGTTTCTAGGTTTTTCTTATAATAAACATAATTATCAAACTATGTGGAATAGATTTTTTTATGATTTTTCTTTAAAACTTATAAATCTTTCAATTTGCACACCGCTCTCTAAGAAGTTTTTAAGCCTTATGAATCCATTTTACAAACGCTAATGTAACCATTACAAAAACTGATATAAGTTAAAAAAAAATACTAAATATTGCTCCAAAAATATGGTAATACAGACATTTATTTTTATTTCCTGTGAAGTTTGAATTAAAATGTCAGCGGCAATGCATCTGGTACTGAAATACGACCTAACTTTCCAAAGCCGGGGTTTTTGTTTCCTTTTCTCTTTGTCTCGTTGAACCAAAAACACGAATTGAACCTTATCAGGCTTTTTGGTACCTCCTAACTGTGTTGATATAATTAATTATAGTAAATGGTTAGTGTCGTTACAAAACCATAGTTCTATGAACATAAGTTTTGTATTCGTTTAAATCTTTAAATTTTTGATGGCTTCCTATTCAATTATATACCAAGCCCTTGACATCGGTTTCAGTAATTTAACCAAAAGATAAACAGCAATCGTCATTTTATAAAATTATACTTTTCTTTCAGAGTATGAATAAAAGTACAAAAAGGTTTTAAAACTTTAAACAACAGTAGAAATAGAATTGCATCTCGTACAATAAAAATTTGTAACTTAATAATCGGTTTACAATTGTGGTGATACTTATATGTGATGAATTCACAAATATAGTTGATAATTCTTTTTTTACTGCGGGGACTCAACAATTTTTTGTTGTTGCTTCCTAGTCGATAAGGGCAATTTGGGTCAATCGCCCAATTGTCTGAAAAGTAAGATGGATGGGCATATAAAAAGTCGATCCACACACCAACCGGCATTGGACCAGCATGGTGATAGGGGTGTATTAGGGGGGCCTATGTCAAACAATGGACTAATACAGGCTGATGATGAATTATTTATTTTATTTATCAGTGTCCGCCATCAACGTAAATAAATAAATATAGAACACCAGGTAAAAACGAGCAGTAATAGGCCACGTGATGGAAAAGGTCACCGGCACCAAACGTTTGAAAAACCGGTACCATCTACCATCGAAATGACATAATATGTCATTTTAATGAGCACATTGTGGTTCAAACGTGTCTTATGCGATATTTTGTTTGAACGAATACAACAAAACAAACAGGTTTAAAATGCTGCGGAATAAATCACAAAAGGCACCAAAAGAAAATATTATTTTATTGCATATTGCGGTGTTGGAATTTTACATCAAAATACTGTCCTATGAAGCAATACATCTTAATTAGATCTATAAAAATATTTAATATAAAATATATAAATATTACTACTGAACGTTAATACTAAACAGTATTAAAACACCATGCAAAATAAATAAACCTTTAAAAGGGGCAAAAGAAACACCAAACAAATGTTCATCAAAAAGCAACAGTAATTTCTCCAGGAACAAAATAAAATAAAATTATGAAATGGTTACCTAGATTTCATTTGGATTATATTTTTTGGCTCCATTAAAAAGGTGTTGCAATTTGGCACTTCCTGAGGCGGATTGACGGGTACCTTGTCTTGGATCTATCTTACTCCCATGAAACCAGATCGGTTCAAATGGGCGATGGGGTCGTCATATCCCTACGCCATACATTGGATATATTACTAACACCTCATTTCTTGTATTTTACACATTACATGACTTTTTACCGTCTTATTTAGTAATGTTTTATTTATCTAAGGACACGTTGTATTTGCGTTTGTTGTTTGCCGAACCGAAACACCGATAACTGACCTCAATTGCAATCAAACGGTTTGCCTTCTGTTCTAATTTAGTTACACTTTGTTTGCATAAACAATATCTGTCTAACAATATCTATGTATATTTCGTGAAAGATTGGTTTATTTGCAAATTACATTTATTATGTAATCTATTCTAGGATAAAATGAAATGGTGTAGTACTTTTGTCGTATTATTTTTTTTATTTCTTTACTTTAAGCTTATTTTTAAAGTTTTCTTGAATTATAATAATTCAAGGTTTTTTGTAAAAAAATACCAATAACATATATACTTGGAACTTAAATAAATAATTCCGTTTTTTCAAAAGTTGTCATGGGTCAAGCTTCTAAAATTCCTCTCGATTTACAAGGAAAACAAAACATTTAAGTATTTTAGCTAATTATTTTGTTTAGGAACAATTTACAAAATGAAGTGACTGATTCGATGACCCGTCGCATTCGTCTGATATTAGCGGGTCTATTTTGTTGCCACTATACAAAACTAAATGTACTATCTTTAATATCGATTGAGACTATTGAAAGAAATTTAATTTACACAACTGGGTGTCTCAAAAGAAAGTTCACATTTATTTAGGTTATTAAGTGAACGTAACTATTCCGAGGAGCTGGGAAGGCGGGGGTCCATCGGTAGCCGGTATCTCGGGAATATAGTCACTATTGAGCATTTGTCAGGAGCGGACCGCGCGTTGTGCGTCCGGGTTTTATAAAAAGGTAATTTGGCCAACTCGGCAGGGAAAATTCTTCAATATTCGACATTTTGTCATTGGAAATTTGGAAGGCCGAAATCCTCGACCCTATTCCAAAGATGGGTCCGGGGGTTTAAAAAAGACCGGTTTAATTGTCAAAAAATGAAAGTTTTCCTTTCTTATTTGTCTATTCAAAAAGTCCAAACCTTTCAATTCCGGGAAACCCGACCTAAAACCGACAGATCGTCCTTTTGCCCATTTTAAATTAAAAATTCTAACTTGCCAAAATTAAACACTCATGCTGGTCAAGGCCAGCTTATCAAACCAATAATTGAAGCGCTTTTCAATTCCCAACATCTTGTTTTTCGGATGAAGTCGAACAACTTTACACACACTTGGTTCTGTGCCAAGAATTTAAAATTTTTTCCTGGCAAATTGATCTCAAGGAGAGGTAACATAAGTTAGTCTCCACGCAACGATTTAAACTTATGGACTCTTTCCTGTGGGGTTATCACAAATCCAAAGTTTACGCCAACAAACCGAATTCCCTGGCACAATTAAAAGAAAATAACCGTCACGAAATCGCTGCCATCCCGGAGAATACCTGTGAGCCATCGTAGGCAATTTTATTGCTTGATAAAACGATTGCCGTGAACACGGTTACATTTAGACGATGTCATTTTTAAAAAATAAATTTCCTAACAGTGTATATTAATATTAATAAATATTTTCAAAAAATTAAATTAAAAAATACAGTTTTTGATATTTTTTCTTTTAAAACCCCTGTGTTTTAAATTGATCCTTTTAAATTTGTGTAAAATTAAAATCAAAATTAATGATGAATAAATTCCTTGCCTCCAAACCAGGTGAAATGGATAGACCCAAAAACAAATATACCCGATTACAACAACAATAGAAACAACCGAACTTTTTTTGTGACGTGTTTCCTTACCGTTACTAACGTTACCGGTACTGCCTAAGACAGTCGCTTGTTCAAATTTTCCATTTGTAATTTATAACGGTTTCCACTCTGTAAAGCCACCCTTTTTGAACTAACGTCTTCTAGGGCAGTTTTAACACTAGACCAAAAAAACCCTTTATGAGGACCCAATTTCTTGTTTTCCAAAATTTGATCGCCTCTTTCCGTTAAGTTATGACTATTCTTATTTTGCGTGATTTTGGGGTCTTTTATTTTTTGGGGGACTGGTTTATTTCCTGCTCGCATCGACTAAAATCACCAAGTTGTTCCCGACCACCTTTCTAACGCCTTTAGGGTGGGTCCCAAGGAAAAAGCAACCCCCGTTCCCCATGGACATTTTTCCAAACTTAACCGGAGTACCTTCAAACCTCCCGTTTCGCTGATGGAAATTCCTCATATTGGCCAAGTCCAGTGCTTTGCAAGAAAGATGTTGCACAGCTTAAATTAATATTCTCAGGCATATCATCATCATCAAAATAAGACGAAAATCGCCTTTACAAAAACATCTATTTTTGGGTTCTCTGTCGGATAAATCTCCAGTAATTCATCCCAAAGGCAAAGAATCAAAGTTTCCGACCCCAAACGCAAAGGGTGGTTCGTTAAAATTCCAGTGGGGTTGATAACGTGGTCCGGGCAGACAGCCGATGGGCTTTAAGGTTCTGAGGGTCCCGTTGAGGAAAATAAAGGTGTTGGTAAACGGTTGTTGTTGGTGGTGGACCCTCGACTAAGGTTGGGATGTAGTAGCCAGTTTCAAGGTTGGCGTGGGCAGCAGGGATAAAATTTCTGTGGAGCAATTTCAGATTCTGTTTAAGTACGTTGTTCATAGGTTTGGTTAGGTTTGGGGAATTGTATTTTATGTGAATGTTATTTGGGGACTTATTTGTTATAATTTAACTATGAGGGTCCCTTCAATTCCACTGTCACTCCCCGTGTTTGAACCAAGGCTCATTGGCTCCTTGGTGTCACCCCAAAGTTTATTTAAAACCGGACTTGGCTGCATTTGCGGCATTGTCCGTTCACGTTACAAATACAATTTAGCGTTCTTTGGTGAAAGCTTTTACTAATGGAGGTAGGTTTATCCAAGTATTGACGTTAATTTAGAAAGAAAATAAAAAGTTAAGAATTCAGATATAAAAATATAAAACGTGTAAATTCCGAAACTCCGTTATTAAAAAAGTTAAAAATATCTTCAATGGTGCTAAGTTTAAGGTTAAAAATTACCAATGGACCCTTTCTCAAAAGTAGACCTAATTGGGCAGTACCAACAGGAAAAATTAAGGTTACATAGATCAATAAGTGAATGGTAAAGGGTTTTTAAAACGATTATTATATCGGACGATAGATTTCAGGAAACGGTGTGGGTCTATCGTTATCGAATTCTAAAAATACCTCCTTCTGTTGATTTCTTCCATCCCTTTCTCTTAACCTTTATAATTTTCAGAATTGGTTCTTGAAGAGTTCAGAATGAATAGGGCCTGGTGGAAATAACTCAAATGAAAATGCCCTTCCAATCCCCTTTACACCACATCCACCTTTTGGAGACAACGACTTATCATTTCCGCCACAGTCTGTGAGGTGGGAAAAATATCAAGTAATATTTTTTGTAAACCTAATTTTTTCTCAAATAAAGGCTGTTAGTGTGTGGCTGTTTTGGTCCAACTCCAGTTTTTATATCAATTATGAATTTAAAAGCAAACCAAATTTGTAATACTCTCAAACCTACAACCGGGTTCATAAATATTGCAAATTTTGCCGCGGCTTGCGTTGCATTTTCATGTTTTCATTTATTATAAAATAATAAATGTATTGAATTTCTTCAAAATTCAGTCAAAAAATTTTACCAAATCCTCATACCATAAAATTGGAAAAAAGACCCCCAAACCATTACATTAACACGACCATTTTAGGAGTTTGCATTTCCAAGTGGGGACATTGGCGATAAATTCTACGATAAATGGTTGAAATGGTTAAATATTGGATGAAAATTTTATGAAAATTGGTTGAAAAGATAACATAAAAAAAAATTTTGTCTAATTCCAAAAATAAACCATAAATTCTTGTTTCCGGTAATTTTTGTTAAATTAAAACTGTTCATGGATGATCCTGGCGGTTGCTATTTTTTTTTTAGGGCAAACGCCCGAATTGCAGTCGGGCCACCCTGATGGGAAGTGGTCCAAGGACCCGCAAACCGTTGACAATACCTGGTATCGCCGACGCGCCCACTAAAGTGAGGACATGGGGTGTTGGTCTTGTTTACCCAGTAAATACGCGGCTCCGGTTTGCCCTTCAAACCGGAACCAAACGTGTTTTCACCCCAACCGCCGGCAGAAATGGCCCCGGTAAATACCCCAGACGGTCTCCAAAACGGGCCTACCACCGGTGGAACTGGGGTGGAATTTTTTTTTTCATGCTCGGTATTTGGCTTGTGTCGGTTTAACCGTTTGTTCTTAAAATACCTTTCAATATGCCCTTGCGAAGCCAGGGTGGATGGGCGCTAGTACATGAATAATCATCGAAATAATAAAGATTGATATCCTCTGTAAATGCAATTAATAACTTACAACTTCAAACTTTACAGACATATCTCTTAGAACTGCAGCGACGGACAATTTATTAGTACTCGTTACAAGAGCAATATTTTACGACTAGTTTTATTTTTAGTTTATTCATGATTTTGCCCAAAATTTGCCTACCCATTTTCAGTAGGACTTTAAAAATAAGGACACACCCTTGCGTACGAAATAAAAATATGTCTTAAATTTTAACAAACTTAAAATGGGGCGAACGGTTTTATTGTAAAGCGTTTCGAAAAAAATAGACCTTTTGTTTGTTAAAGTTATTGCAAACGCGCCAATTTGTGTACATCTTTTCAAAAATTCGCCCAATCTAAAAAATGAAAAGGCCGTTGGTATATTTTTCTGTTTTAAAGTTTGAAACAATTTAACCTGAAATATTTATGATAGTGAAACAAAAAGAAAGTTTTCAAAGCAGTAAGCTGTAAATCTTCAATAAAAAAGCGGATATAAATCAGTTTAAACAGATACCGCATAAGTGCTAGTTATGCAAATAGGGTTCCGTAAGTGACCATCTTTTTTCATTTACATTATGGTTTATTACTAGAAAATTATAATATTACAACTAATATTATATATTTACCTTCCTTAATTTAAAATTTTCCCTGCCTGTGATTTTTGTTATTCTTTTTACATTTTAAATGTAAAAGTAATTGAATTACAATTTAATTAAGTAAGGCAAACGAAAAAAGTAGAAGTAAGGACTGCAACTTAAGTGGAAGCTAAGAGCATTTTTAATAAACCAAAACTTTCCGAACCCTTGCTACTCCTTTGCTAAATTTTTTTATTTATTTTTTAATCTTTGTACAGAAAATGAAGAGCGGACTTTTAATGGCATTTTTGAAATCAACAAGGGTGAATGCAGAGATAAAAGTGGGGAGGTGCAAATATATTAACATCTAAATTGACTTTTATTATAAATATATAACTATGAATATAATAGATAAAAATACAACAAATCTTATATATTCAAAAAGTAAATATATATAGTATTATATATATATAAATATAATAATACATATATACATACATAATAAATAAATCCAAAATAACCATATATAATAAAAAGTATGTCCGGCTATTTCATTTTATCCGTTGATATTTCGCTAAAAGTGGGTTCTTTAACTTTTCGTTTTAAAGGTCCTGGCCTCCCCAAATCTTGATTTCGGAGGTAGCGCATTCCACAGGGAGGACAGATTGGACAAAAAGGTGCCATGATGTCAGAACGGTTGAATAAACCAATAAATTAACCGAGTATTCGTCGAACGAAAATTCTTTTTGGCTCACATAAGTATTGAAAATTAGAAGATATGTAAGACGGAGCAAATGGAGAAATTGGGAAGGAAATATAGGTGGTTGGGGCCTTGAGGCGTCCCTGGCGAATAGGCCAACCCAGAGGTTGGGAACGTTGCGCCAGATCCGATCCATATTTACGAAGAATTAAAACGAATCGGAAATGCAGGGTTATTTAAAAGTCGGTCAAAGTTTATTGGTTTGATCTGCCTCAGGTCAAGATGGCCACGTCACCATAGTCGATAATAAAAAAATCAAAGGCCTGTCAGGCGTCCTTTTTCCGTTTTAAATGGGCCTTTACTGTAACATTACAACACCGCAGGACCCTGTAACTCTCCCCAACACTTACTTTAAGGCTGTTCCAATTTGGCGTTTTATCTTTAAGAGGCCCTAATTTTTACACTGTATTGACTAAATGGGTTAGTCCCCATTAAAAAATGTACGCCAAGGGGTGCGAAAGATCCAACCTTTAATTGCGTGCACCTTAATAATTATTGCGGCATTTGGATGGATTTTACAAGCTAAACCGAACATCAAAAAAACTTTTTAAAGTCCTTTTTTAAATTTGTTCAAGGATTCCACTTATTGTAAGGAATCTTTAAAACTCAGGGTCATCCGCCAAAATTAACATTGAAGATCAAGGTGATATGAATTAATAAATATGGAAAACAAAAAGGTGGAAAGAATACCCCTTGGAGGGCCACCAGTTTCAAGGTTCAACCAGCAAGATGATGGTTCATCAACTAACCGATTGCTGGCGCCCTCGAAATAAAACTAAACCATTCCCTAGCCCATCGAAATCTTTGGGAAGGGACTCAAGAAACCCGTGACGGCGGGTTTAAAGGCATTTGTAAAAGGTAGCGGCCAGGAATTGTGACCATGGTTTTATCCATGCTCCTTTTTATATCCCAGTCCCAAAGCCAGGGCCAGAAGTAATTTTGGGGCCCTAAATCCTTGTAATGGACTAATCAGTTTGTTACCGAATATGAAGCCGGATGGTTGTTTTATGAAACGGGAATTCTGTCCCTTAGAAAGGAAGGACAAAATAGAATGGGCGGTAGTTTTGGTGGAATACGGGTTGGGCACTTTGGGAAGTGGACGAATAAAGGGCATTCCGCCAGGAACAAAATGTTCCTGGGTTGGAAAAAATTCATGGGTAAGCGTTGGGAGAATAATTCTAGGATGGGAAAACGTCATTCTCTGATTTTATCATATCCAACTTGCATCCGGTTTTTGGGGGATAGCTTTTGATGTCATCAAGGATAACTTGGAAAATCCAAACAGTTGAATACAAAGGTCGCGTCAGCCCTTTTAAAAAAAATAAGGTGTCACTATCGTTGAATAATTTAAAGGTGAAGTGGTGAAAAATGGTGGTTTTAAATTCTCCCAAACTAATTGAACTAAATGGAGGCTTGAAGGTTCACTACCTTACCCAAAAAGTTCAAAAACGGTATCGGCAGGGAAGAATTATTAAATTGTCCGAAATAAGGCGGCTTTAACTTGCGATCATCTATTACCAAATTCTGCCTAATTTTATGGTGAAATTTTCGTCAGTCCGTTCAATTTAATTTCCCGGGTAAATTCCCCTGCCCTCATAACAATGCGGATGCCATCAGTTAACCAAAGGTGCCAGGTGTTTTTTTTTTAACCTTTCGAATTGGGTGCACATTATATCCTATAAATTGTTGAAAATAAGTTTAAAAGGTTCGATTCTTGTGGTCAATATTTTCCTTTTTCTTAAGAACCCCATTCAACCTTCCTCCTTGTAAAGGTTTATCAATTGTTTTACCGAAAGACCGCAAGTACAACCAAGGTTTTAAGGTTTTAGGAAGGTTTTTGGATATAAAAGGAAAAATTAAGTCATGGAGAGAAAAAACCAGGGTTGAATGTTGGCCCGTGAAAGGACACCAAAGAAATTAGAATGGTAAGGTTAAGTCGAGGCCAAGTATCTTCACCAAGAAGGTTATGATGCTGGCGGTTAATTAATAAGAACTCGAAACTCGAAATTGAAGGGTTTGGGTTCGTGGGAGATTTAGGTAAGGGATTAGTGTTCCTCTCCCCCATAACCAAAATGCCCCTGTGAACCCAAAAGATTCTAAAACCTCCAAAGTCAGGGAAATAGTCCATTTGGGGACAGTAAACAACAGCTAAGAACTAATTTTACCTTTAAGGGTAAACCTCAAGAAAGGAAATTACCAAGGGGCTGTGTAATTTGGGAAAGAAGGCTAGAATTTTTTAGGGAAATTTGGAATCTGGGTAAATTCGGCCCCCCTTTACCTGTTCCATTCATTAAAATAAGGATAAAAACCGGGAAGAGTATAAAAGTGGAAGGTAAATTGCGGTTTGGGCCAACTCTCAGAAATACAGATGGTACGTTTGTTCGGAACCCTTCCTCAGATCAGTAAAATTGACTAAGGCCACTTTAAGCATTAATATGACAGATGTTTAATGATGGCTTTAGATTTTTAAGGAAACTTTTGTTTAAAAAATCACAAGGGACTCCCTTAAACTGGTGCCCATCACTAGAAAGTTTGGTTCATTCCGGGAAAAAATAATTCTTCTCGGATGTTTCAGACATAATAATTATATATTTATGGATAAAAAAAATAAATTAATAAAAATGTTAAATACAATATTAAAAAACCTTTTTATTTAAATAATTGCAATTGGTGGAACTAATCATCTCTCCCCACCCGCCGCCCACAAAATCCCAAAAAATAACCTTGAAACAATCGAAATATCGACGTTTAACAAAGTAAAATATAAAGGTAAAAGAATAATCCCAAATTGCCTAAAAAAAAAAGTACAAAAATTAATTTTAAAAATAAAGAAAATTAATTAAATTAAAACTTAACACAAATATAGTTAAAGAACGCAATGTTGGAAAAGCAAACGTCAGTTCCAAAACTTAATTTGGCTTTACCTAAATTAATTTGGATGGTAAACTTTAAAGTGGGTATGCTTTCTATATTGTAACATAAATAAAATTAAAATTAATAGAAAAACAATGGTAAATAAAAGGACCAAATAAAAAGAAAAATGGAATATAAACGAATTTTAACAATGTTCACAACGGACTTAGCAAAGGGAAGTTCAAATTATAATTAAATTTAAAGACCGGGCACAGGTACAATTTAAAGCTACTATTGATTTTTAAACTAAATTCATTAGGTACTCTTATCAAAAAGTTATTACAATTTATATGAAATTTCAAAATAAAAAAATAAAAAAACCAACATTGACAAAAAAAAACAAACGAAGTAAACTTATCTATTAGACTAAAAATGAATTAACCATTTAATTTGTTGGGTGTTTTTCTGGACGCTTATGGATGTTTTTGATTAAAGGGTTTAAAGCTCCTCTTCTGTGGTAATTTTTATTTTTATTGTGTTTTAATGAAACCCTCATATTGTGACCACACTTAATTTTCAAAATGGAGCCCGCTTTGGTGAAACCTGCTTTACCCGCGTTAATTTCTTTTTGATATTGATTGTTTCTTTAACAACATCTTTTGGCTCTCCATTATCTCCTCAAATACAGTAAACCCTAAATATAAGGTCTCTGGGTTTGTTTCCGGGTGTCAAACGGTGGCACATCTTAATGTCAATTATTGGGGCTTTATCGGAGCCCTAATTTACCTTGGAAATATCCATTATCAATTTAACACAATCCTCCTTTTCATTTTCAAACATGGGACACAATAAAGGCCTTTCTTCGGCTCCTTTTGTCCAGGTCTACTTGTAAATCCCCAAAATCTGGCGGAAAAAAAAGCAAGTTCAAAATCACCCTCTGGAATGTCCCAACTCCTCTGCAACACCCGGCCTGTGTCTTTGGGGGCCCCGGCCAACCCATTTTGTGCCTCAAGTCATCCAATTCGTTTTCTCTCTTCAATCGGCTCTGGGTTGTTCCATTTTCAAAGACAATTTGACATTTGTGCCCAAATTGAATGTTTCAGAACCAAGGGGAAACAAAGTGGCAAAATTGTGCTGGCGGTGGTGAATCTGGTGATTTTTAAAACTACTTAAACTCACTTTGGAATATGGTAGTTTAAATAAAACTATTTTTCCAATTAAACAAGTAATTATTTTAAAAACTCAATATTTTGGAATTAAAATTTAAAGGCAATTTTAAAGTATGTATTCCAACGGTTTTTACGCCTACCCCGAAAAGTTTATTAGTTAAACCATAATGACCAATTTGAATTTTGACTTTCTGATAATTTTGTTATTCAGTTCTTAGAAAAAAAAATTATTATGAACTAAATTATTTGAACCAAACAAAATTTGTTTTTCTTTTCATGGTCAGTATTTTGTCATTACACGATCGGGTATAACAAAAATATAAGCAGAAAATAATTGGAAGGAAACGCCCTTGATAACTAAAGTCTCCAATATTCCGGGTGTCGAAGCCATTAATTAGCTTTGAAATCAAGTAACTCATAATAAAAGTATATCTTTTGTTATGATTTAGAATTCTTCTATCACCTAAATATATTATTTGTCAAGATTATTATTACCCTTAGTCAAAATGTAATTATGCAAACTTTTAATAATGCAAAATATGAAGATTGTTGGTGTGTTTTAATTTTATTAGTGTAATTTTAAGTTATCTCGAATCAAAATAAGAGTTTGTATTACTATTTATTGAATTTTAAAGGGTTTTTGGCGTTTATCAAAACTTTAACCCTTGAACGCCAGTCTTTTAGATTTTCACTTAATTACGAATTTTTAAGGATAATATATTCAATTACATTTTTTATTATTTAAAGTTTGTAACTTCAGATTAATTCTTGTATAAGTTCCACACCCAACCGGGAGGGCCAAATGTTTAAAAAATCCATTCCCGAAATTTCGAATAAAGGGAACAACCCAACTTTTCGGTCTCTTTTGCAGTCTGGTTAATAAATTACCTTGGCACACATAACACGCATCTGTTAAATATTTAGCATTAGGCCCGAAACCTATTAAAAACTATGTACCAAAAGGCGCTTCTTGGTGGTAGGTAGTAGTGAAAGGGCAACCAACCTTTTAAAATTTTTTGGTCGTGTTAAAATCTTTTCGAAAAATAAAGTACAACTTTACAAGGAAACTGTACAACTTTTTTTGAAAGGTCTCGAAAATTGAAACAACAATGTATTCCATGGTTTTCCTTTGCGTTGCGTGTTGATGATGAAATAAAAATTTAGAAAATGTTAAATTCTTTAGTGTCAATGTTTTAAATTTTTGGCGAATTTTTCATTCCTTTGTTTTAAGGTTTATCCAAGGACGGGGAATTCCCCAATTAAACTCTAAGAAAAAATTAAGGGTTTATGTGCTTGAGTCCTGGTGGGGATCGCCCATTTAAAAGGAAAATGGGTGTTTTTCTTTGAAAAAGAAGTTTTGGTTTTATTTGTTACCAACACAATAAAGATATGTCTTTCTGGTTTCGGTGTATGAATAAAAATTCCATCCAAAACAAAGGTGCCCAAATTGGACGTGTTACTTTGTTTCATTAATGCTGTTTATAGGGTTTAAGAAAATCTTTTAAAAATTTTCATCTTTCTAAATTAAAAATAGTTTTTTTAATTTATTTTAAAATAATTTGAGGACAATGTCCAAATTTTGAATTTATAAAATTGAAAAGAACTCCCCCAAATCTATACGTAAAATAGAATACCCAAAATTATTTTCCGAACAGACCTTTTGTATTCTCTTTCCACATTACTTAAGACAAAGGCTCCCGTTTGGGATCAAATGTTATAAAGGCATTATTAAAATGAAATCAGGAAGCAGGGACATTTTTTTCTAATTTCATCATCCAGCATCTCAAAAATTAAAATGAAAAATCCCAATCTCTAAACAAAACAAATATAACCTTTTACAAAAGGTTATTTTTTTTTTGATCCAATTTTTGTGGTACAAGCTTTAGGTTTGGGACTTCACATGATTGATATTAGTCCAGAAATATTATTAAAAATCCCAATTGAGTTTGCCCGTTATGGTGGGTTTTGGAATTAATTTATTCTTAATTCGAAAATTTTTATTAATAATTCTAAAAATCCTTAAATATTTGGATTTAATATACTTTTTTATTATAAACTTTTTCGTGGCATGTTATTGTTTTCGTTTTAAAAACAATGATTTATGAAGAGAACTAGGTAGCTTGAGTAAATATCTGAGCAAATAAAGTAAGCCGTAACACAAATAGTCTTTTGCAATCCTAATAAGATAAGGTAAACGGAGCAACTTAAGTGTGCTTCACCTCGAGCTTTGTTTATTGTTCCAATAGAAGTAATATCAGTAAGCACTACGAACGGCAAAATAACTTGGTTATCTGAAACGTGAGTCTACTGAAAGCCTATACATTATTTATAAGATACTAGATGTTGCCCGTAACTTCGTTTGCGCGATAGTTTACAAATTAACTTTATTTTCGTGTGACTTCATCTTTGATTTTTGTTGTTAAATGTATCTAAGGTTTTTTCCCGAAGAACTTAAAGGTAAGCAGAGATTTAAAGTGCGCTGGCAAAAAACACGACGCAATTTCGTAAGGAGAGCACGTTGTTACCTGCTTATATTGCGTAAAATAATTACACTCTGGTAGAAGTCGTTCATATTTTTTGTTAAAATTTATATAACTCCATAGTAAGAAAAATAAAAAATATTGTCTGACATATTATTAACCTTCACTATAGAGAAAATATAAAGTAAGATACGACACTTCAATTCTTCTCCATTTCTTTCTTTAACGGTATTTTAAGGAGACAAAAGAAAACGATTTAGATAGCCCGGAGCACAGCACGGACCGTCGACGTCCTTTGGGCCTTAAGATTTCCATTTAAAAGATCACGTTAAGGAGGAAATATCCTTTTTCACAGGACGTTTATCGGTGACATAAACCACTGTAGTCACCATAAATAAAAATTAAAATTAAAAAATTTTCAAAACAAAGTTATTTAAAGATACAAATGGACAATAAATTGGGTTGAAGATACTTAAGAAGTATGCAAACAGATTTTATATGCAGAGCTCACGTAATATTTTATCAAGTGCAAGTGCTTTTGAAGTGCCTTTTAATTTTAAATGTAAAACTTTGGGGAGATAAATAAAAACAGTCTTTCTAAATCGCAGTTGCACTATTTGTTTTGTATTTGTAATTAGAGTTATCATCTGTTAATATTACTTATATAAAATAATATCAATAAAGGAGTGGTAGATATAAATTTATTCACGTATTACTTTTTTGTCATACGTAAAGCAACAAAATATTTGTTCTATTTGTGAGTTGATTTGCAATGTATGACGTTATGAGATAACTTAACTACAATTTTACTTCTTGTGTTTCATAAAACATCCTTTAGGTGCGCCATACCTTTAAGCCATTATCTAAAATCGAATCAAATGTAAGACCGACACTATAATTCGTAAAAATAATATTAATTAAAGTAGTGTAGTCGGTACAGTAGGTATAATTATTACAAACGAGATAGTAGTAGGTAATTAGCTATCAAAAATAACGCAAAATACAACAAAAGTTACAGCGATGTTCGTCTTTTTTTGTGTTTTAAAATATAAACTGATAATCTTTTAAAACTGGTACTTAAATCATAATGTTTAAATCCTATAAACAATACACGACGAATCGGTTCGGTTGAAAAGGATAAGCCGACTCGTCGCAGCCGTTTATCGTGGAATGTTATTGCCGCTTAATCCAGCAGATAACTCTCGTTAATCTGTCACTTTTGTCAGACATGGGCGGAAATGAATTGGTACATTTATCCTGTTTTCGGAGACCAGTATATTTTTACTTTAATAAATAACTTTGAACTTGTCTCCTTTCCCATTTAAGTGCAGGTAGGCATGTTTTGTGTTCATCTGTATAATAGGTATTAATATTTTGCAATCCCTGTAGGATTGGAAAAGACAGATTAATTTCATAATGACTTATTTGCATAACACATGGTGTATTAATAGTAATATAAATAGATAAATAGTTAATTTAATGATATATAAACGACGTTGTGCATTATTCAATTTTTGCAATAAATAATAGTAATCATCTTTCAGCACATTGCTTTTGTTGTGGTTGCTACACTGTTACAGGGATGGGAAAGTCTATGTCTGATGTAAAGCTTTTCATATTTTGATAAAGCATTTATCACTGTTTAATTTTTGTTTAAGTTTTTATAACTAAAATAACCATAAAAGTCTTTCATATACTAAAAATATCTATTTTATTTGCTAAAATGTAATAAAAATGTCCAACGATCCGGAATAATATTTATTTATAAAAAACATCGCAACTTTTTAATACTAATACGAATGTATGTTGTTATTGTATTAAAACGGCCACGATAATGCAATAAAAACAAAAGGTTTACGAATAAACACATGGTTGTAAATTTAAGCAAAAAAACACGTTCTGAAAACAATAAAACGCTTTAGGATAATTCTTAATCCTCAACTCTGCGTCGACACCTTAACAAAGTTTTAAGCTCATATAGATTAGTTATATTCGGTAATAACTTTAATGCATAAAGTTTTTACTTACACTGCGTACTGATGTTATTTAAAATGAGTTATTTTTTGTTTTATTATGTTATTTAATTCCTAATATAATCTTAATAATTTAGATGTAAACTACGTCATATTTTAGTTTATACTCTCAGGTTATTTATTTTTAGTGTGAATCTATAAAAAAATTCTCTACAAGAAACTACCCAGTGATTTCTATCGCGGCATTATAAATTTGTAATATCTTTTAGGTATTAATTTAATAAAAAAATCATTAGTGACACATTTTATGTATAATTAAATGCATAAACTTTTATTTAAAAATATCACCTTAATTGAGCTTTTAATACGCCTCTTTGCAATTTTTAACAATGTTTTACATTAAAATGGTTATTGTGGGTTATTCTGTATACCTATATTGATATATGCACTTTATTATAGTCCATTTTAAGAAATACAGTTACGATAGACATACTTTAAGTCTATCTTTTACGGTTTTGGCAGCGTTTGCAATTTAATGGCTCGAGGTTGTGATTTTTGGTGCCGTATTTTTCTTCTTTCTCAATTTTCTACTAAACTAATTACAACAAAATTATTCACAAAAATGGGACCAATTGAACAAAAAATGACTACTAGGAGCGGAGCAACAAGGTAACATAAAGAAAAATAATGAAAAAAACATACATTCCGAATTAAGTACCTCCTGGTTTTGAAATGTTGTTCAAAGACAAAATCGTTAGTTCGGACACAATCTTATAGGATAGTTTCAATCTCAAATTCAATGACATGTAAATGCATTAAAAGCAAATTTTTAAAAACTTTTTGTGAAACCAACATTAAAAATTAAGAAAACGAACGATATGTCAATTTTTAAATAAAAAACTCTGACGGTTATTCGAAACATTGAAATACAGACATATACCAACTTAGTCTGCCCGTGATCATGGATGCTGGAAAGAATCCGAAACGTCGGGAATAAATATATTTTTAAGTAACGCGAAAAATCCGTAAATTAGTGGATTTGATATGTATAATAATCGCGTAAATAAAAGAAATAATTAAGCAAAATTTTGTTTTTGTCGCGTAATTCCTACCAATTAATTAATACCAACCCTTGCAGAGGAAAATGGATTATGTCGGACTTGCATCGACTAAGACCACTTTGTTCCTACCTGATAATGAATGAGACTACGTTGCTTTGCTTTAGCTTAAAATGCTATGGGATTCGGCGTAGTGACTTTTGTTAATTTATCAATTACTTTGTTTTAGGTCATTTTAGTGACAATATAATTATTCCTAGCACGTAAACAATCCTAAGGGTATCTGTTGAAATCAATATCTGTTTAAGTTACACGAATTCCATTTCAATTTATTTAGACTTGGTTTCAGAACTACCGATTTCCGAAACTTATTTGCACGAACTGGAACTGTATAAAAGCTGAAGAAAAATTTACAAAGGATTAAGTCAAATTAGCAAAACTCAAAGCGAGTGTAAAACTGTTGGTACTCTATTTGAAATAACAGATTTTAAACTTTATCGAGTTGTAAACTTATGATGGAAAAAGTTTTTCTGAAGTTTAAATATTTGATCAGTCGGTAAAAGTAGTGGTGCATGACCGATCACGTATTCAGTTAGAGGCCAAATGCGTGTGCGTGCCGGGAAGGAGGGCGCCGTAGCATAGGAGTGCTGGGCATAGTTCGATTAACATGAGTTTTAACATTATTGATTGCTGAACAGTAAAATAGTATTAAATAATAAAAATTAAGGAGAAAAATAAATACAAGTATAATAATACGATAAATAAATTCTTTTTATCGACATTTTCACAAATTTATATAACAGGTAAAGCAATGGGGCGAAGTTAGTTTTGATGCAAATTTCATTATAAGACTTTTAATAATAATTTTAGCTTAATAAGGTTGGTGACATGGACTTATTATAACTAACACGATAATTTCAAATAACCTCTTGATAAGTACAATTATTCAATTGGAATAGTTGTATCTTAATAATAGTACAACTAAAACAAAAAATATTAAGTATATTCATTCCATTTCAAATTTCATATATTACCACTTCAAAAAGTATTTTACGATAAATAAAATTACACTTTAAATCTCTTAAATGTGTTCACTTGCTGTGGATTTTACCTTAAATAAGCTTTAAATATGCCTCATCGCAATTTTTAACAAAGTTTGCATTAAAAAAGCTTCAATATTTTTCCAAATAAATATTAATATACCTACTATTAGCTTTGTCAACCTATTATTATACTTATACTCTAAGTTTCTTAAGGCAACTTTTAAGAGAAACGTATATTAAGAGTAACGTAAAAGAAAAAATATGAAAAATAGCCCATTTTTGTTATTATTTAAACTTTTTGTAAGATGGATTAATAATATAGGATTTAAGTCAAGGGTCGTATTTGGACTATTATTTGTCATATAATTTCTGCTCAAACACCACTTGAAATTCGCAGACTAAAATTTAATAACATTGCACTCCTACACTAACGAAGTTAATCCCGCGACTGCTCTTAAAGCCCAATGTACGAGAGATTCGTAAATTTTACCATGAAGACTCTCTGAGTCTTGAGTCCCTTTTGTTACACAATATCTGAAACAATACAGTAAGTGTTGCAAATAAAACAGATAACAATGACACCGCGCCATAAGCTCACCTTAAAGAATCCATTACTGAGATCACCTAATTTATCGACTCGTCGGAGCGAATGAAAAACATATTTAATGTTTCCTTCAATCATATCTCAATTTTGTTATCTCCTTCTCGTTATACTTTTGTGCTTCCATTCAAGTAAGAATTGTTTAACAAAGTAATAAAACATTTTTCTTCGTAACCACTTAAAAAATCCTTAACAATTTCTTTTTAATGTTAATAATGATCACTTTTATTAATTTTTTTTCTCACTTTATTATCTTTTTCATAGATTTTTATGGTTAAAGCTACTGATGGTTAGACATTAAGGGCTCAGATGTGTAGAAATGATTTGTCTCCTGCAATGAAACATTTCCTGGCAACTGCTTAAACTATGTACAAGAGAGGCTTGTTATGTGTTGATTTATCATTAAAAAAAACTGTGTTGATGACCCCATAGTATTTTACTGGTTCTTCCTAAACAGGTTAAAACATTTGAGCTGATGGTTTAATGACTTTCATAAGAGCCCGACGAACCTTAGTTGAATTAAGAATTTTTTAAGTTTTTGAAATTGAAGACGAAATAAGCTGAAAAAAAAGGAAACTCATATGATAAAAATCATGAAATGATGCAACAATGGCAGTGCGTTTTACAATAGCGTAAAAACATAATTTCAAATAAAGCCTATTTTTATAACAGGTTCATTAAGATGTTTGAAGTTTTATAAATGAAAAGATATCATTAGATAGTAGGTATCTTATGAAATCTAATTTTATGAAAACTCGACAGTTTACTCAATTTTCTTAAGATATAGCGAATTGTTTATGTTCTTTAACTACTTACGTCTGTCGTTAATGGAAAGGAGGGTTACGATAAAAGGCAATGCTACATTTAGATTGGAGTACTTAATGTCTATGCCAGGAGAATAGTGCTCTTTAAGATTTAGCATATTAAGGTCGCTAAGACGTGGCCACGTTTGTTTTTAAATGAGATGTAATGCGCCATAACTGATAACACTACTGACCTTTTTGGATGAGTATATTGAATATTGCAAGGCTTCAGCTCGTATATGTACGCATTTTGTTTCGTATGTAGAGCTTAATTATTTTCTATTTTTTGGCTTTTCATAATAAACGTCTTAACTAAAGACAATAAGTAATTATTGAAATGGTTACATTTTCGTTCTTTTTTATATTACCATCGAAGGCAGACAAGCAGTCGGGCTACCTAATGCAAAGTGGTCAATGATGCCTGTAGACATCGGTAATAACAGGAGTATCACTAATGCGCTGCCTACGTGAGACGTTGAGTTTTTACGTATTGAGTGAGATTTTACGTCGCGTTTATTCAGTACACACGCTGACTACGATGCTCTTTAAACCGGAACACGGCAGTTGTTTCACACTACTGCTTGGCGGCAGAAATAGGCACTGCGATAGCACTACACCAGACAGCCTCCTGTAAAAGTGGACCTACCACCTCAATCTGTCAGTCTGTCCTTGTCTTGTCTTTTTGTTCTGATCCAAGGCAGTATTCTTAAAATTGTTCTTTGCGTGAATTTAAAAAAAAAGATATATAAGAAATATACAAAAGATGTGAAAGAAAAATCTGTTAGTTTTTTTATTGTTCGTAAAACGTAACCTTCACTTCTGCTTGTTATATCTGATATGTTCCTGTAAAAGTCCCGTCAAAATCGTACCTGGCATTGCCGAGAATAACTAGAACAGAAAAAAAGTAATTTATATATATATCGGTTATATATAACGATGTAATCATTTTAAAACGGTTATTTTAATGTCACACACAAACAGTCCAATTTCATTTATTTGTATAGATATAATTCATCAATGAATCGAGAACTAATAATAAATATTTCATTATATATTAAGTTTAATCTATCAATATCAGACAACATTGACAGATTAACGCGCGGATTCTGCGGATTAAGCGACAATAACAGATAAAGAGACATCAACAAAGACAAGAAGATTATCTTGACCGTAAACCAAATTATAGTTATCAATACAAATAATATTGATTTCTCGGATTATATTTCATGATAAATTTTCTTATATTTAAATTTAAATGTGAACTAGACTATTTATATTCTAACAAAAGCATAAAAATGTTTTCCGAGCTTGGACTAATTCAAGAGTGCCATTATTATTATTTAATTTTAAGATTAAGATACTATAAACTAATTTTATTAGAATGAAATAATTAAGAATATAAACGTTAGCATCATTTTGTTGTATAAATTTTTTGCACTAATTTGCTAAACGTATTTAAAGATGAGCGAAGCTTATGAACTTAACTTATATTCTACTCGATTACAAATTAAGACTTTTAACATTTAACTTCTTAACAATCATTTTTCTTTTTTCAAGATAGGTAAGAATTCATATTTTAGAAAATTTACTTAGCTGGCCTATGCTAAAAAGAAACCTTAAGCACGGAGATGTAAAAAATTTGCCCTAATATAGCTAAATGTTGTTTTATTACAATAACTCGCAACGTATCAACGTAGGTACACTTTTTTTATTGCATGGCAAAATGTCAAACCCTTGCGGGGGGACGTGTTTAGAATGTTACATAACAGGTCTTCTGACCTTCGCTTGCTGAAATCACCACGTTGTTCCTTCCTGCAATTTTAAGTGAACGCTTTCGTAGACTTCTTGGGCCCCACCAGACGTGGCCACTGATGCTCACTCGTCATGGCAGCTATTCTAGTTAGAGATCACCGATGCTTATCTTTCATTGTGACTAAGTACTATATGCAGAGCAGGGATAGTAGTAAACCTAACTTTCCAAGTAATTCCCATACCCCCAACTTATTTAAAAAGTTCCTGAAGAGCCACATGTGCCTCATTAGACATTGAAATACTTAGTATACATATTAATGCACTACTTATAAGCCGTTATAAACTTAGTGCCAAAAAGGCCTTTTCATTTTACTAATGCTATTTTAAATTTTTTTTTTTAGACATACGCAGGCAGATGAGTAGTCGCGCCACCTGATGGGAAGTGGTAACCGACGACCATGAACATTGGCAATACCAGGCGTAACCAACGCGCTGTCTAACGTGAGACATAGGGTGTTAAGTCTCTTTTACCCAGTAAATACGCTGGCTATGGTGGCTTTCAAACCGGAACCCTGCAGTGTTTTCACACTACTGCATCGTGGAAGAAATAGACACCGCAGTGGTACCCACTCAGACGGTCTCCTGTAAAAAGGGCACCTACCTCTGGTGATATTATAAAAAACGATATTATAAAAAAAATACAGTAGTGCGATCAGCTCACCTTAAACAATCCGCTATTGAAGTTAACTAATTTAGTGTCACGTTCGAGCAAATGAAAAATATAATTAACAAAACCTTTAGTGATCTCTCTTTTGACAAGCTCTTGAGCATTCATTCACTAATATTGCAGGAATCTGGAAATGTAGTAGTAAGGATATCCTTATTTCCTTGATTGAGGTAAATGGTTAGCAGGACGTAGAATTATGCTAAAAGTAATTATTGGCCTTAAAGCATTTCTTTGAAAATATGTGTAATCTTACTTTTTTTAACTAAAAGTATTATTAAATATATCTTAACTACAATAGGTACCTTTTAAAATTGATAGGCTAAACATCACGAGTAATTAATAAAAATAAACTTGTCCTATTCTTTAATTGATTTGAAATATTGACAACAGTTTTTAAATACTGGTAAAATCAATTTACACAAAAAAGAATTACCTTAGTTCGAAAAATAATATTTCAAATAAAAGAAACTGTTGTCATGGTATTGTATCTGCAGATGACAATCAATTAATTGCATTTATTGTTCCATTACCATCCTCTTAATAGTCAAAGGCAGAATTGCAGCAACCTAATTAGTCGTTTAACTGTGACAATTTATGTAGCCTCACTTGTAATTAACATTTATTTATTTATTTTCATAACTTTCTTTGAAAATGTACATTACTTAATGAGTGGCACAAAATAAAATAATAGTGAAAATTGTAATTATTAATAAAAAAGAATTTTGAATACTTATGATAAGAAAATAAAATTCAATACTATTTATTGATCTTACAACGAAAAGATATTGTAAAGTAATGCGTATGTTATTTTAATATTACTTGTGGTAGCTTTATTGGTTATATTGATTTTATGAAAAACGTTTGTACCTAAAAAAATTAACTATAGGAACATACATAAATAATAAAAATAATGTTCTTCAGTTGATTACGACTACGGCGGCCGATCTATATTAGAGATCAGCCAACTACGCAGGAAATGTTATAGTGCACAAGTGTATGGAAACACAGGCGCACTGTAGGCTCCTGAATACTCTTAAAGCCCGATGGGACGGATAACTATATAATGGACGACAGGACCGGAGACAGTAAAGCGTAGGATCGATTTTTACATGCCTATTCGACGCATGGATCATTTTGCTTTTCAGGTAATTGGTTCAGACAGTTGGTCAGCCCAACTTGCCCAATTCAACTAGGAAACAACAATAAAAAAATGTTGAGTTCCCGCAGTTTTCGAACCCACGACCTACGGTTTCTAAAGCACACGCCCTTACCACTAGGCTACGAAGGCAGATAGAATGAGCAAATCTATAAGTGGGTGAGTCGATTTAGCTAACAATAGGGCGCAATGGACCATTAGATT
>JAGSMT010001561.1:0-10400 GCA_029286875.1 Lamproptera curius
GGTGTTGGGCCGTCTTTCGGCGATACGCCACAGTGGTGGCACTCTGGGTCCTACCGGCAGCGGCACAGGTAGCTCCGAAACAGCCGTGTCCCGAGAGAACCGCCGTCGCGCGGAATGTTAGGGAGCCGTGTCTTCTTTCTAGCCACCACTTTGTGCGGGGCGTATGGCTTCTACTGTATGACGGCCGGCGCTGGGGTGCTCAGCCGCAACTCCCACTCCTGTATTGCAAGGGAGCGCAATTCGTCTCTGCGCCCCTTATCTCTTCTGGGGCTGGCCTGGAAGCCCGAGACCTCGCCTCCTCGCGCCAGAAGAAGAGTGACGCGAGGTTTCTGCGTCTGGGTCCCAGGGCAAGGGCCAGCCATCAGGCACGCCGCCTCGCCGGAGATGGTCCGGTAGCCCCATACGGCCGGATTGCCAACACCCTCTGAGTTCTCTTCAGCACTGCCGTGCTCTCCCTTTTGGAGGTGTCGGCCCACGCGAGTGCTCCTGTACGGACCATGGACCTGACGAGACCCTAACCTAACCTCTGCCTAACCCTAACCTAACCCTACCTAACCCTAGCCTAACCTAACCTAACCTAACCTAACCCTAACCTAACTAACCTAACCTTCTTCTAACCTAACCCTAACCTAACCTTTTTTTTTTTTTTTTTTTTTTTGCCGTTGGAAAAATCCAGCTTACGGATTCCCGCACCAAAGTGAGGGGCAGCGGGGATATGTGAGCTCCCGGACCAAGATGGAGCGGCCGGTATACCCACTAAAAAACCAACGGTTGTTCCTTTCTCTTGTCGCTGTAGCCGGGGCCGCGGGCACTGATCACAGTCTTCGGCGACCCCGGCGCGACGTGGCCCTCGGCCTCTTCTCACCGGTGTGTTGGGACACCCGGAACGTCCTTCAGGCGCAGTGCCGGAACAAACAGCACGGCGCCCCTCTTGAGCCCTTCTCTGGGCGGCGGGCACCCTCTTGCCGGCCGCCCAGGGCTCAATGTCAGGGAAGGTTGCGCGCGTACGCCACTCTTCGGCGCCCTGGCCTTCTTCTGCGGATAGCCAGGGCGCTCACGGCCTCCTGTCCCTTTCACGGCCTCCTTCCGGGCCATCACGTCCTCGCAGAAAGCAAGGACGGCGCCCCGACCTTTCGCTCTCTGGCATCCTGCGCTACTGCAGGAAGCGAAAGGTCGTGCCACGACACTACGCAGCTCTCGGCGTTGCTCGACCAAGCTGGGCACTCTTCCAGCGCGTGTTGGGCCGTCTCTTCGCTTATACGCCACAGTGGTGGCACTCCTCTCGTCGGCTCCCTACCGCACGCGGCACAGGTACCTCCCGAAACAGCCATGTCCCGAGAGAACCTGCTCGCGCGGAACGTTCAGGAGCCATGTCTCTTTCTAGCACACCACTTTAATACAGGGGCGTATGGCTCTACTGTTTGACGGCCGGCGCTGGGGTGCTCCAGCCGCAGCTCCCCACTCCTGTACTGTGCTAGGGAGCGCAATTCCTCTCTGCGCCCTTATCTCTTCCGGGGCTGGCGTAAAGCCCCGAGACCTCGCTCCTCGCGCCAGAAGAAGAGTGACGCGAGTTTCTGCATCCAGGTCCCAGGGCAGAGCCAGCCAACAGGCACGCCGCCTCGCCGGAGATGGTCCAGTAACCCCGTACGCCCGGATCGCCAACACCTCTGGGTTCTTCTCAATATTGCCGTCTCTCCTTTTGGAGGTGTCCTTTTGGAGTGGGTGTCCTTTTGGAGGGAGGGTGTGTTGCTGTCACTTTGGGGCCAGTGCCAGGCTTGGCCGTTTAGCGAGCGCGTCACCAGTGTCCACCCATCCGTGGACTGTCCTGGTGCCGCCGTTGCTCACTTGCGGGCGCTGGTTGCACCCTGCCTCGTTGCTCGGGGCCCTTTTCTTCCCTTCTTGGCCTTCCCTTTTGGGGAAGACTTGCAGGGGGCCCATCCTTCGGCGTCGTAGTCCTTTTTGCCGCTACGGCCACCGGCGCTGCACGTAGCGGGGCAGCAGGGGCAGCAGGGGCAGCTGGGGAAGCAGGGGCAGCAGAGGCAGCAGCAGGCCTCACCACTGCAGCAAACGTCGGGGCCGCCCGTTTATCGGCGGCCAGCGGAGAGAAGCCGCTTCTCCGGCAGGAGGCGGTCCGCGATGTCGTCGCGGTGAGCCTGAAACATAGGGCCCACCATGTCCACGATGAGGCGCCGAAGTATCTGTTCGACATCGGTTGGCAGTCCCTCAGCGTGGACATCTCCCTTTACCGCGGCCCTCAACTGCCGGTTTCCACTTCCAGGGCCGCAGACGCCGACCTCCTCCTCAAGAGCCTCCACCTCGCTACTAGCGCTTTTGTCAGCCAGTACTTCCTGTTCTCGGCCGACTGGAAATGGAGCGGCTGATGATATCCACCGACTGTTTTACGGCGGAGGAGCAATCTTTAAGGGCACGCACGTAAGTGCCCTTCAGGTTGCCGGATCTTTTGGCAACCTGGGAGATGATGCTCAGATTTCTGAGCGCCATCTCCTTTGCATCCTCCGCCGTTAAGGCATCCTCCACGGCCTCTTGCTCCCTCCGAGCGGCCTCGACCATTTCTTCGAGCGTGCGGTCCTTTTCCGCACGCTCTGCTGCCTTCTGGGCCTTCCTCGTTTTTGACAGCAGGACAAGGTCGGTGGTAAAGTCCTGCTGGCTGCCGCTGCTCGACCGCGATCTTGAAGCTGTCGCGGTTGGGCGTTTTAAGAAACGCCCGCGTTCGTCCCGTGGCAGTAAGGGAGACGAGGGTTGTTCATCGTCATCCTCTTCTGCCGCTAGCAGCTTATGCGCCGGCTGTTCTTCTTCGCCAGAAGACTCAGTTTGAGTGCCGGCTGTGTCCTCCCTGGTGCGCTTCCTGAAAAATTTCAGGGGAAATCCCCGCGCCTTCACCATTGGAGAGCCGGCCCTCACCTGGTCCGCGCCTCTCTTTG
This sequence comes from Lamproptera curius, assembly GCA_029286875.1. Classification (NCBI taxonomy): domain Eukaryota; kingdom Metazoa; phylum Arthropoda; class Insecta; order Lepidoptera; family Papilionidae; genus Lamproptera; species Lamproptera curius. The sequence continues at coordinate 2,943 of JAGSMT010001561.1, forward strand.
CACTCGATTCATCGGAGTCCGTTTTCTCGCCAAGTTCGTTTTTATTTAAAGTTTTCTTCTCAGATTTGTATGATTTTAAGTTATCCATTGAAAATCCCACGAATAATAGGTAATGGAAGTCCACCGGGCCAGGGACCATGAGCACCGGTAACCTAAATACGCCTGGGGCGGGAAGTTCCCAGGGTGGGCCGCTAATGGCTGGTGTATCGTTCCAGCCGCTCTTGCGAGCACCCGACGCCACGTACCACAACGCCGAGATCAACGGTTTTTTAGAGAGGTTGTCTCCTCGCGGTCCGGCCAATGAAGGCGGGACCCTCAGCTGCCGCCAGGCCGCGAGACGTGATCACGACACCCACGACAGGCCGAGATCGCCCGGTGTTCGGCAAAGCCGAGTGCAATACACCGAACGATCACACCGTCCCTCTCGGGGACTTCCATTCAACATCTCGCTCTTTGCCCTTTGCCCCAATCCCCCACACACAATTCCATACCTTTGCTCTTTCATACCTTTGCTCTTTCATACATCACGCTCGGCGAGGCTCTGACCACTCGCAGGGGTAGACTCAGCTCGCATCCGTGTTCCCTCTTAACAAGAGGGGTACAGGGAGCGAGGGTCTAGCCCGCCTCAACAGGCTCACCTCGGGAGCAACTGCTCCTCGCCATCTCCACCCTTTAACGAGCAGACGCAGCACCCCTGTCGTTTCTGTCCGCGCCGGCGAAGCCGGTACCCCCATATCTGGGGGCGTGCCCTATCCGCAACTGGGGACGCGCCGGATGGGAGATCTGACAACTCCACACCGGAACCCTAACCTAACCTAACTACCTAACCTTTTTTTTTTGCTGAAACCTTTTATGGTGCCCGGGGCGGGGACTGCCTCCGGGGTATGTGGAGTCCTTAGTATGTACTAGGGCTAGATGGTGGTGCCCAAGGTTACCCACTAAAACCCAGCGGTGCTCCTCATATCCGCTATCGACGAAGCCACGGGCACGATGTACCCACCGTAACTCCGCCAGCGGTTGTCTGCGGGATGTGTGCAGACCCTTTTGTTCTGGGCGTGTATAGCGCCCCCTAGGCCGAACGCCGGCCTACCGATCAACGTGTCACGATGCGCAGGAGCACTCTGCGCCTCGCGACTCGCGACTCTCGGGGCTCGGTGCAGGAGCGGCGCCCCACTGCCGCCGCCCCGAGCTCCCCATCTAAGGCGGGACATCATCGTTGTTACGACGTCTGCGCCTTGGTCTCCTTCTCGGGTCGAGCGCCTCCCGCTCTCTCGTACGCTCGGCCTCTTCTTTCGTGGACATGATATCCTCCGCGAAGTCCTCTACTGCCTTCCACTTTTCTTCGCTGCCAGCCATGGCTTGGATTAATGTTGGCAGCGATACATCCGCACCGATGGCAGCCCGTAGCGCTGCTCGTTGCTCGACCCACGAAGGACACGCCGTGATGGTGTGTTCGGCCGTGTCTCTCTCCTCGTCGCAGTGGTGGCACCGCGTGGTTCCTTCTCTTTTTGTTATTTCGCACGTACTGGCCAAAGCAGCCGTGCCCGGTCAGTACCTGTGTGAGGCGGAAGGTTAGCGCACCGTGTCTTCTCTTCACCCACTCGAAGAACACCGGTTGGATGGCTCGCACCAGGCTCGCGCTGCATCGTGGCTCAAGGAGCCGCTCCTCCCATTGCTCCAGTGCCCTGTCCCTCGTTACGTTCTTAAGCCGACGGATCTCTTCGGGTGGTAGTGAAAGCATAGGGCCTCAGTTTTCTAAGAGCCACAGTGAGGCCCTAATCCACGTATGCGCTGGACCACATGTGCGACTGCTGCCGTAGCGATGATGGTTGTCTCGCGTGTGTCTTCCCTCGGCATTGACAATCGTGTCGTCTGCAACACGACCTCCACTCCGCGAAGGTTGGCGCCGCGGAGCACTGGATCGAACCCTATGTTCCATAGGGTCGGGCCCAGGGCCGATCCTTGCGGGACTCCACAAACCACTTGCTTGGTCTCCCAGGCCTCTTGTGTCGGGTATAACACGGCGCGCTCGGAAAGGTAGTCGCTCAGTGCGGGCATGGCGTCTGAGGCCGTCTCCGATGGTCGTCAGGCAGGAGTTGAAGGCGTTCGATATATCTAGCGACACAGCAAGCACTACCCCACCCTGGGCCACTTCCTCTTCTGTGGTGTCCCTCAGACGGGCGATTGCCCCGATCGTTGAACGACCTGAGCGAAATCCATATTGATTCTCGCTCAGGTTCGGACCGACGTTGTCCAGGTGCTTGACGAGTCGCGCCGCTACTATGCGCTCGAAGATCTTGCAAATCTCGTCAAGCAGCACGATGGGGCGATACGACGACGGTTGGTCTTCGGGCTTCCCGTTCTTCCGCAGCAGCACCAGCTTTCCACACTTCCATAGCCGCGGCACTCGACCCTGGACCAGACAGTTGGTCAAAGCGGTGAGTACTCGCGGCTCCATCTCCTCCATCGCGAGGACCCAGGCGCGCCCCGGTATACCGTCGGGGCCTGGTGCCGTATTTTTGAGGCCCATTTTGTGAACCGCCACCGCAAGTTCCGCAGGTGTTATGGGCGGGGTGTCCTCTCTGTCTTCATCGTCGAGTGCCTCCTCCCGGTGAGTCATCGTCGTTGGTCGGTCGACCCCAGATGGAAAGAGGGTCGAGATCACTCTGTTCCGGAGATCCGGGTTGAGGCATTGGGTGACTGGTGGAGCGGCCGGACGCAGTTTTTGCCGCACCCACTTATAGGGCTTGCCCCAGGGATCTTCGTCCAGCGTCTGCAACCATTCCTGCCACGCTTCGGTCTTGGCCTTCGATATAGCATCCCAAAGGGCGAGACGGGCCGCTCGGTATTCTTCGTAGATGGCGTCCTCCTGCTGTTGGGTCCTTGTGCGTCGACGTCGATACCTCTTGTAGCGGCGACGGGCCGCCGTGCACTCTTGCTGCAGGTGGTGCAGTTCGGGGCGCCACCAATACGTTTGACGTCGAGGCCTGAAGTGTCCCGCGCGCGGCATCGAAGCGTCGCAAACGCCGTGCATGGCCTCCCTCAGCCATTCCGCGCACTCGTCGACGTCGTCGGAGGGCAGAGGCGCCCAGGATGCGACGACGGCGGCCTCTTGGAGGAGATCGCGGTCCAGGCGGTTCAGGGACCATCTCGGGCCACCGCCAGGTGGTATTATGTGGCCCAGATTCGTCGTGTCAGCAGAGATTTCAAACGTTATGTATCTGTGGTCCGAGAGGGTCTCCGTCCCCTCCTGAACCCGCCAGTTGGTAGCGCGGCGACCGAAAGCCGAGCTGATGAAAGTCAGGTCGACTATTGACTCGCCGTATCGTCGAACGCAGGTGCTAGTCGTGCCACGATTAACCAGCGCAAGGTTGGTGGACGCCATCCACTCCTCTACTGCGCGGCCTCTTGCGTCTGTCGCTGAGGAACCCCAGAGCGTTGACTTTGCGTTGAAGTCACCTGCGACGATCACAGGTGACGTCGTTCCACCGATGACGGCAGTCAGCCGTATGAGAAAGGCCTCGAAGTCGGCCAGGGCTTTGTTGGGAGAGAAGTAAACCCCCACTATCGTGAGGGCCCCCAGGTTGGCAGCTACGTAGCCCTGGCCTTTGGTCATGCCTCTTGCGGATGGAGGTACGATCCTGGGGCCGAAGAGTAGGGCGACAGATGAGTCGACGTCACCCACCCAGTTGTATCTCAATGGGACGCGGTACGGCTCCGACACGATGCAAATGTCGCTTGACCACTGCGCTGCGGTTTGCTGTAGGAGATCTTGAGCCCGAGCGCAGTGGTTCAAGTTGCCCTGCAGGAATCTGTAGGTCGCCGTTATTGGGCTTCCATCGGTACCGCTCCAGCTTCAGGGCCCGCCTTAGATGTCGTGGAGGGCTTCTGTGGCATCTTGCTCTTCTTGGCAGTCCTCTCTTTTGGTGCTGGTTTGTCGCAGCTCTTACTACCAACACTGTGGTCCGCCGGCTTCCCTTTCGCTGCGCACAGCGTGCAGTGTGGCGCATTGGAGCAGGTAGCGGAGAGTCCCCGAACAGGTTCTCGCTTTGTCGTAGCGGTGGGGCTAAGAACCTGCGGTCTTGTCAGGCGCGGGGAAGCTAAGAAGAAGCTGGCCGGCCTCAGGGTGTAAGGCCGGCCGTGGAAGAGCGCTGCTCAAGCGGGCTCAATAAGCCGCCTTTGGATGCGCCTGAAGGAGGTGCGAGGACGGGTTGCAGGAGGTAGGTGTGCCGCCCTTCCTGTCTCTCGCAACCAAGGAGGAGTCGCGGGGAAGAGGTGTCGGTATTCCGTAGGCCGCTCTCCCTATCCTCCGCGACTCCGGCGAGCCGTACCGCTGATGCGGGTGTGGAGGGCTGTGGGAGGAGGGACATTCAGCAAGGAGTCGCCGATCTCTCCTCCTTCTACGCCGAAATGGAGCAGGGCGGAGCTCAACATCCGGGCCGCCGCTGGGGCTGGGAGTTTGGTCCTTGCGTGGTCAGGAACTCCTGGCTCCCATGGCCCCTGGAGTACAGACTCGGGGAGTCTGTTACCTAACTCGAGGGGCCGAGACGAAGGGCGCGCTAGTTCCGACGCGCCCAGAGGGAGGCAGATGGCCGTTTATTATAACACTAGAAACGAATCTTAATTAGAAAAGTGTGCACTTCAAGAAGACAATATACTGCGATAATGCAATCAATAAATCCCTGGGATGTGCATTAATGTGCTATTGTATCAGGGGATATGTTTTAACAGTAGAAATGTATCATGATCAGAAACAAATATGCATGTTGAAGTTAATAATATAACGCAGTTCTACAAGTTTTAACGGTGAAGATTATTTGAGTTATATGCGCTTATATAAGCAGTTTCATTAATCCACTAGAAACGAAACTTTTTTAAAAAAAGTGTGCACGAACAAGTAGACACTATACCGGTTTTATGCAATCATTAAAATCCTGGGATGTGCATTAATGTGCTATTGTATCGGAGGAAATATTTTAAAAGAAATGAATCATTATCAAAAACAAATAGGCATGTTGAAGTTACTAATATAACGCAGTTCTACAAGTATTTAACGGTGAGAAGTTATTTAGTTATAATAACGCTTATATAAGCAGTTTATTAATCCACTAGAAACAATTTTTTTTTTAAAAATGTGCACTAACAAGTAGATAATATACCAGTTTAATACGTCAATACAAAAATCCTGGGATGTGCATTGTGCTTCTGTATCGAGGATATATTTTAACAATGGAATCAGATGATCTAAAACAAATAGGCATGTTGAAATTAATTATATACCGCAGTTCTAGTATTATGATCCAAGCCATATAGTTATAAGACTGTCAGCCGTTTTATTGAAACACTAGAAACAGTCTTAATTAAGAAAAGTGTGCACTTCTGAGAGAGACAATATACTGCGATAATGCAATCAATATATCCCTGGGATGTCCATTAATTGTGTGCATCGCAGGACATATTTTAACAATACAGAAATGAATCATGATCCGTAAATATAGGCATGTTGAAGTTAATAATATACCCACTTGATTCCTGCAGTGTTAACAGTGAAGTTATTTAGTTATAATACGCTTATATGACAGTTTATTAAAACACTTCGAAACGAAACATTTTTAAAAAGTGTGCACGAACAAGTAGACAATATACCGGTTTAATTACACATTCATTAAAATCCTGGGATGTGCATTAATGTGCTATTATTGAATCAGAAGGATATATTTTAATAGAAATAAGTCATGATCAAAACAAATAGGCATGTTGAAGTTAATAATATAACGCAGTTCTTTAGAAATATTTAACAGTCAAAGCCACATTTAGTAATATGCGCTTATATGACCGTTTAATAAAACTCTAGAAACGAAACATTAATGGTATGCAGAACAAGTGACATATGCCGGTTTAATGCAATCCCATTAAAATCCTGGGATGTGCATTAATGTGCTACTGTATCCAGAGAATATTTAAACAATAAAACAGATACATGATCAAAAACATATAGGCATGTTGAAGTTAATAATATACTGCAGTTCTACAAGTATTTGTGGTCAAAATAATTAAGTTATATGCATATAAACAGTTGTATTAAAACACTAGAAACGAAACTTTATTAAAAAAAGTATTGCGAACAAGTAGACGTATACGGTTTAATGCTATCATTAAAATCTGGATTGTGCATTAATGTGCTATTATGTCAGGGGATATGTTTTTTAACAATAGAAATGTATCATGATCAGAAACAAATATGCATGTTAAGTTAATAATAATATACCTGGTTCTAATATTTTAACGATCAAATGATTGATTATATAGGCTTATATAGCCGTTTTATTATTCAAACACTAGAAACGAGCATATTAAAAAGGTGCACGAACAAGTGAACAATATAACGGTTTAATGCAATCCATTAAAATCCTGGGATTGCATTAATGTGCTATTGGATCGGAGGATACATTTTTAAAAAAAATTAATCATGATCAAAAAACAAAATGCATGTTGAATTAATAATATCCGCAGTTCTAAACATTTAATTGGTCCAAGCCAATTAGTTATTTGCAAATAAGCCAATTTTATTAATCCCACTAAAACAAAATTTTTTTTTTTTAAAAAAAGTTTACTAACAAGTAGATAATATACCGGTTTAATGCAATCCATTAAAATCCTAGGATTGCATTAATTGCTATTGTATCCGGGGAATATTTTAACAATAGGAAATGAATCATGATCCAAAAACAAATAGGGCATGTTGAAGTTAATAATATCCGCAGTTCTAAAATTTAACGGTAAACCATTTAGTTATATGGGCTTAAGCCGTTTAAAAACTCTAAAACGGTAATTAAAAAAAGTGTTTACGAACAAGTAACCAATATAGGTTTAATTCAATCAATAAAATCCTGGGATGGAATTAATGTTTATTGTTCAGAGGATATATTTTTTACCAATAAAATTAATCATGATCCAAAAACCAAATAGGCATGTTGAAGTTAATTATATACCGCAGTTCACAAGTATTTAACGGTCAAACCCATATAGTTATATGGAAGCAAATAAACCGTTTTATTGAAACACAGAAACGAATCTTAATTAAGAAAAGTGTGCACTTCTAAAGACAATATCTGCGATAATGCAATTTATATCAATTTAACCTTTTTCAAAGTTAACGGTCTCGCGGATAAAAGACCAATCTCAAATTTTCTACGCAAACGACGTCGACATTCTACTGGTGCAGGAAGACGTTCCTAAAGCCCCGGAAAGGAGATCCAAAAAATATCTATAATATCATAAAAATGTCAGGCGGCGCTTCCCGGCGGCCGCTCATTTATTATAAAAGAATCCCTACGGAGCAATCGACCGCCCGTCGACCTTCGCCAAACCTCGGTCTGGGGTTAACCGACGGGACCACCGCCAATCCCCTAACCTCGGTCTCTTACCGGAAATCTTGGAGATAACTCAATCAAACTT
>JAGSMT010001562.1:0-28424 GCA_029286875.1 Lamproptera curius
AAAACGATAAACGTCAAAACACTAATAGTGTAAGTGTTAACTGGTGCATCAATGAAGTAACATTAAGTTAAATAAACACAATTTTATTCCTCGAAAGCGGAACAACTGGGGCATGCATAGCATATTAACTGGTTTGAGTACCAAAATTTGGTACAAATGCTTTGCAATGTGCTATCATACAATCATGGAGAATTCCATTGTGTGGTTTACTATAATAAGGAACATTACACTACGAGTTGTGTATTGTTTAAACTGCATCAGTTATCCTAATTATTTGCAATTAACAAAACCTTCGTTTTAAATCGATAACAATCAATGTCCAAAAATAAAATTTATGAAAAATGTCTTTTGGGATGGATTTTCCTAGGGAAAAAAATGATACTTAATGATAATACAGCTTTTTTTTATTGCATACGCAGGCAGACGAGCACTCGGGGCTACCTGATGGAAAGTGGTCACCGATGCCCATAAACATTGGCAATACTGGTATCTCCAATGCGCTGCCTACCGTGAGACTTAGGATGTTAAGTCTCGTTTACCCAATAAATACGCTGGCTACGGTGCTCTTCAAACGGAATGCAGTAGTGTTTTCACTACTGCTTTGCAGTAGATAAACACCGCGTGAGTACTACCAGACGGTCTCCTGTAAACAGGGGACCTACCACCGGTAAAGCGGTAAAGCTTTCTATTAGTGATAGAATACTTTGAATCGGTTTGATAGTTCAGTTGTCTATTGTTAGTAAACAAACTAAAGCCTAATTAATTGTTTTGTTTACGCTAATGCAACACATTATTGAATAAAAGGAATTTTATTCACGGTGTAGGTCTACCCCGTGACCACGGCCGCTGGAAAGTGTTCGAAACGTCGGGAAAAAATGTAAAATAAACGCGATAAAATCCGTAAAGTATTTAATAATGTATAATATTTGTGCAAGCAATAGAAATAAAAGGAATTTTAACGGATTTTATTGCGTTTATTTACATTTATAATTCGTGACGCTTCGAATACTAGTAGTAGCCGTAGTAAAATAATAAAATTATCAAGAGAACAAAATAAAATAATATGTTGTTAACTGACCGCCTCCGTAAACTAATGGTAAGGGCGTATGCATTTTAAACCGACGGTCGTAGGTTCGAATCCTGCGGGGACTCAACAAATTTTCGTTGTTGTTTCCTAGTTGATTAGGGAAATTTGGGCCGATCACCTAAATCTCTAAAAAGTAAGATGATCCATGCGTCGGTTGGGCATGAAAAAGTCGGTTCACCCACCAACCCGTATTGGACCAGCGTGGTGGGACACGGTCCGAAAACCACTTTATGGGGAGGCCTATGTCCAGCAACAAGTATTTGCATAAACAAAAGAATTAAACTGTAAACAACCCTTAAAATTCAGATGCGTGAGAGGTCGGTAAAAAGAATAGACAGTTTATTATTTGATTTGTTTTTAAAATAATCATAACTTATTTCGTTGCAAAGATTGAAGCTTTATTAGAAGATATTAGTACTCGTTAGAGTATGTGGAAAAGTAATTGTCTGATGTTAACATAAGCAAAGCGGATGGTTTCCCAACTCGTGAACACGCAACGTATAACTGCCCATGTGAAAAACAATGATTTTCTAAAAATATCCTGCAAACACTAAGCGATTGGCCTTGTGACTTATTAATTGTCATTGCGAACGCAAGGCGAACTGGAGATTGCAATCGTTTGAAGTCAAACGGAAGACCAGTCGGAATCATTGGTATTCGAGGAATACATAAATTTCCCCCTGCGTACTTTCCCTTAATAATAGTTGCCTCAATCAAATTCGGCATAAGTCTTTTTACCGAAAGTCGAGTACCGTTGCAAAGTCGCGGTGGATTCAAATAACGCAATATCATAATAACTGTACCAACTTTGAGTTGCAAGTCATATGGTGGAAATCCTGCTAACTCCAGAGAGTTCAAAAACTCCGTTGGATAATTAACTACATCATCGGGATTTGATATGGAATCAACGGCTTTGTATGTCACCAATTCGCCAGCAATTTTTAACTGAAGGGTGAAATTTAGTGCGTTATTCTTTGCGGCAAGAATTGCTCGTTGACTTAACCAAGCATAATTCTGATAATTCTCACTAATGTTTGGAAAAACATTTTCAATAAGAGGTAATTGAGAGTCTACAGATCGACAGTAGTCGTTGGTAAGGGTAATTAATCCAGATGTCGCATCAACTGGGACTTTTCCATTTCCAACAACTAACAACTGTTCGGAAGATTGTGCAGCACTTTGATCATTTTGAAGTTGAACTCTTATAATAGTGGTTAGCGATAATTTTTTTACGTTATTCCATAAAGGTGATGCCTTCAGGCAAGCATTCAATTCATCTGCAGGCGTTCCACGGGGAATTACTGGCAACTGAAATCACCTGCAAACAATATCATCAAGCCGCCAAAGATGTTGTTATTTCGCCGAAGATCCTTCAGTGTGAAGTTAAGTGCTTCAGGTAATTTCTTATGTGCCATTGTGCACTCATCCCATACAATGAGTTTGCAATGCATCAACAATTTTCCCATAGCACTAGATCGTGAAATGTTGCATGTTGAGAGAGTCGCTGCAACTCCAGATGATGCTAATGCCAAAGCTATGTCACATCTCGATCGAATAGTGGCCAAAATCAATGAAATGACAAATGTTTTGCCTGTTCCTTCAGGTGCGTCCAGGAAGAATAGACTCCCAGAATTATTACCCATCCCTTGCATTAATGTTTCATATACTTGTTTTTGCTGTTCATTCAGCAACGGCACATTATTTTGTACGAATTTCTGCAATGTATCAATATTGTATTGCAGCTCTCGATTTAATTCTTAGTTGAATGTATCGTGCATCGATCGATTTGGCGCAATGATTCCTACTTCAATCAGTAGCTTCTTTGCAATAGTCAAGCATTAATCCTCAATCAGAATCAATCCTTTATTGTAGATTTCATCGGTTATTTGGATGTCAGGATTATTCGTTTGAATGCGCAAGCGATGCAAGAATATCTTTCATATATGTCTTTGTATTTGTTTCATAACTGAATTGGTTGTGAAGGAAAACATGTGGTGATGATAATTGCAAACAGCGTTCGTATTTACTGCGCATTTGATAAAATAACTAAATCCGCAAGTGTTCAAGTGTTCCCAATTAGAATCGTTCTCCAGTAAACCTAAACTCTCCCTCTGTGAAGTAAACGCTTTGGCCATTTTCCAAATGCACTGCTAAATGTACAACTGTGGATATCTTTCTAAATTTGAAATGAATAATCGCCATAGCGCTTCATTAGTAATGACGTATCTGCCTATTTGAAGTTGCTGATTTCGTCATTCGCATTTCCAGACGTAATAAAACACGATTGGCCGAACTCTCAACGTTCAAATGTGTTTCGAAAATTCTATTTGAACTTTAATTTCGATAGTTCGACCATCATCTTCTTTGTAGCCGACGATAAACTGGATATCTATCGTTCCTGTAACTGTTTCGGCAACTAACGGTCGCGGACATCATTTAGTGCACTTTCCATCGGCCATGCAAGGCGATAATGGATTTAATGCCGCACGGTCCATCACCATCTGTGTCGTAACACCGTCCTTAGATAGGGATCAGTGATGACTAGGATGATTTCAGCTGATATGATGTCATTTACTTTATTTGAATGTAATTTGTTCAGCAACCAAATTAGGATATGAGCATGCGGTAGTACATGCTTCTGCCATTCCACCGAGTACATATAACAACGTGTGTTACCAAAAACTCGATACTTAGTAAGCACATCCATCATAACTTTGAGTTTTTGCTGAAATACTCTGGCGATTATGTCATGGCAATCTTGCGGTTTTTGGCGCAGTTCCAAATGACGTGCAATTTCCATCCACTTCGGATTGCATGTGAACGTAATAAATAAATCTGGACTCCCATCATTTTGCACGTACGTCATAGCGTCTTAAGCGTATTCGTGCATGTGGCGTGAGCTTCCGATATAAGATGATGGAAGAACCGTCAGACGTCCAATATTCTGAACATCACCATCTGAATGAATAACATCACGCAAGTGTATATAGTCCTCAGATCGTAGCTTTGCCTGATTGAATCGGATGAATGCTAAACGTTCGGTCTCAACTTTGACATACATGTCAATAGCGAATTGCTGGAATAGCTGACGGCTCTTCAGTATGACATTCACCTCATGTGTTCTTATCATCATACGAAACGCATAGTAATTCATTGCGCTTAGATTTTTTTTCGTTGGTACGCCTGAAAATGCAAAATTAAATGAATTGTTAGTTTAATCAATTGTTGGAATAATAGCAATAATTAGTGTGAATATTGTACCTGTAATTGGGTCGATCATCTTCAACGTGATGACGTATCCGTCTTGCCCCTTCCAGCATAAATTATGGATATATAACGCATCTACAAACGATGTGTCTCGTTTCACGATACATGATATTGCTTCTTCGGTAAACGAACAATGTCTCGCGATTTAGTTGGATCGTCGACAATAATTGCAGCAACATCATTCACGGTGGGTGCATTAAATCTTCGCACATGCTCACCTGTTCGGGTACAATCCGCTCTTATTAGAAATTTGTGCGTATCCGATGGCATTCGTTCTAATGCTGTTTTGAAAATATTAACCGCAGCATTATTGCGTGTAAAAATGCAGATTTTCAATAATTCGTCCTATAACTTATTGTGTTCCCACATATTCCGTGTACTGTGCACTCATTTTAGCTGATCCACCATCGACGAAATGAAATATATTTGCAGAAATTGATGAGATTCATCTGGTGTTGGCACCATTGAACCATAAAAATGATATATTTGTCCTTGTATCTAATTACAAACAATCATTTGTTAAAGAGTACGTGTAACTTACAGTCGTGTGATGGTGTAGTGTATGGTGAATATGAACATGTTGTGTGTCAATTCATTATGTTGGTGTGGTAATTGGTTTGTGTTGTATCTTTTACCTTAAGTCAGCAGATTCGCCTTCTAGAATGATAATAGCTCCAAAGGAAGTCATGCAAAAGCAGTATTCAGGATGTGTTGAATCAGGATACTTCATCGAACAAAAATTTCAGTGGCTGTGGTGGTGTAAGTAATGGATCCAGTTTGACTTTTCCACTTGCATGCACAATCCTGCCGTTTCTCTTTTGAACTTTAACGCATTGCAATATCGGCATAAGTCGTTATTAGTCCAATATCTGAATTTTCATCTTCCTGTATTCGCAGTGGGATCATATTGGAAAGCCACGATTGTATGATACCAATGATCTTCGTGTGCTCACGCGTTGTCACAATCGAGCATTTTCTCCTATTATATTTTGTCTTTCTTCGCTTAAGTCCTGTGAATACTTGCTTGCATGTCTTGTGCGGCGGCGGATGTTCGTACGTCGTCCTCTAGGCATTTTGAACTATGGACAGAGTGGCGAACTTTTGAGCGTTTGAGGTTATCAAACGTCACGATCCACATAATTTAAACAGTTCAACTTACCACTTAAGACAAATGCCTACTAGAATTGAATAAAAATTTCACACTACTGATTGATCTGATGGTTTCCAATTGAAATATTAGAAACGAATAACTTATTTACTTTTTAACAGTTTACAGTGAACACAATATCGGTTTGACATAAAATTAATTGATATATCAATGTATCACGAAGCGCCATCTCCTTAAAATATTGGTTGTAGTCCATTATGACATCACTGAGAGATAGCACTGTATGTAAAATTGATTTTCCGCTTTTCTGATAGAATTTTCATAATTTTCTTTGCTATAAACCTCACGGACTGAGACCATTCACGATGCAAAACTGTGGAAATCAGTCAGTGGGTTCTGGAGTCAACTTATTTATTAGTAGATTTAGATAATCTGACCTTGATAAGGTATAATTTGCTGTAGTATAAATTTGGTAATAATATTCAAATAGAAAAAAATAAATTATAGCATTTAAGAATATTTTTAAAAGTTTGAGGCATAGTTTAAATCAATTTTAAATTTAAAACTAAAACTAATATCGAATTGGAGCCTAGCCAACGGTTATTACAGTCTTCGAGCGAATTTTAAAACATCGATTAATGCTTGACTTTTCTAGCCTTTTTTAATATTTTTCATGGTCATAACGACCGTTAACTAGTCTTAAGTTCTCTTAAGGATGGCCGCATTTAAAAGTACCTAAGCCTGACTTTGGTAAGTAAAGGCGTAAGCTACAAAAAAACTGTATTCTAGTCAAAATAGAACAATCCAATAATTAGTTCTATTTAATTTATCAGCAGATTACGCTTTTCTTAATTTATTTATTCTTTATGCACTAAAAGTACAAAGGCGGACTTAATGCTATAGGCATTTTCTCCCAGTCAACCTTTAGGTGGTGCAGAGATGATAGGTTGGGAGGTTCACATATAAAAGTACAAAGGAAAAAGTACTACATAAGCATATTAATAAATAAAATAATATATACTTATATTATACCTATATTACTATATATATATAAATATATATATATATATATATATATTTATATTTGACATATATATATAGACATGTCAGTCTACCCCATGACCACGGCCGCTGGAAAGTGTTCGACGTCGGGAATTTAAAAATGTTAAATAAACGCGATAACGTCATTTTATTTAGTATTATTCGCGTAAACAATAGAAATAATTATTTCTTGTAATTTTTATTTCGGTTTCTTTAAAAGTAATCGCGATGAATGTATCGTATAAACTTTATTATCCTACACATTTCTCAGCAGGCTTATCAGGTCATACGATGTAAAATTTGTATTCACGATAAAATTCTTTTCCGCACGGCGAGGAGGTGAGATGACAAAAAAAAATTCTTAAAATACAATAACATTTATTGACCACACAATACACAGTAAAATTTAAATGAAAGATTTGATACATACAAAGTAACAAGTATACATTATAGTATATGTGGGTGTGCTATCATAGTTTGTGAACTTAGTCGTGTCATTAATGTTTATGATAAAAGTTTGATAACCTTTTTAACGACGTAACGACTTATTATTAAAGCACTCAAGCTGGAAACTATGGCAAATTTGTTTTACATCGAGGCTTTTATTAATGATTGACAATAAACAGAACAACTTTACAGTCGTATAAACTTTAAATAGTGTTAATTTTGATTACTGCATCACGATGATGTAAGAGTATATCTTATATTTAAATTTTACTGTGCTTGTTTCGTTTTATAGAATTTAATTAAAATGGTACTGAATTTTATTATTTGGCTAAAGGTTGTACAAGGTAATAAAATCTAGTTATGTATTAATATGTTATAGCTCAAAATTTATAATCTTTATCAGAATTGTCCAAGTGTAATTTTCGCGAAATGATGTCGTTGAATATCCATAAACCTGTTCGATTAATCGACAACGCTGGCTAAACCTTGCTTGGGTCAGATGGAAATAATAATTACCCCGTTAAATTATGGCAATACATTAAGTCCTTCCATTAAATTCAAAGAAATATTTTTCATATCAAATTTTTACACGTGTCTTAGACGAAACTTTACGACAAAATGTTTAAAACTAAACATATCGAACATTTAAAATGCCAGAAATAAAATTTTGAAGTTCATCAATATCAGGTCAAAACTATTTTCTTAATTTTGCTTCTTCAAGAAATTTTAAGTTATTTTATTCCAGCTTAATTCTTTAACAGCAAGCGGAAATTGTTATTTGTACGTAAAGCAAGCCTTTGTGTTATCCTCATGGGTGAATAATTAAAACAACTCTGCTCGGACTGGGAACCGCAAACTTCCAATGTCAGAGAGTTTGTCAAATCAATGTCAAATATCGATTAGCAGCCCGCGTTAACTTCGGTCATTCATCGAATGATTAGAAAAAATATAATTTGTTTTATAGTTAACAGACCAATAATTAGTTAAATATAAGAAATTGTATTATTAAAAAATGAATCGATTTAAGTTTTTACTAAGAATACATAAATGCCATAATTTCTGATGCGTCATAAATAATGTTAATTTAATTAATATAATGTTTAAGGAAGTGCTACCTAAACATGAGCCAAATGACTATTAAATTAATATTAATTTCTAATACTAATATTATTGAATAGATAATTAAATCTAGGTTAAAAACTTATGAATATGTTGCTTCACTCCTTAAATCCAGTTTATTTATTCAACGTCTTTTATTTCTCCAATAATTGACACTCCATTATCTATGAGATTATTAAATTTCATTGTTATTTCAGACAAAATATTTGTTTGGTGCTTTTGGGAGTACTATACAACATGTCCATGTCCTCACCCGATAGATTTGCGTAGAATTTTTCCTATGTAAGAAAAATATAAGTTTTCTTTGTGTACCGCAACGGCTCCTTGAGAGCCGTTGCGTACATAAACAAATTCCTTATATTATTATCGTCCTAAAACTGTTATTAGATATGTTTTATTCGAAAAACGTAAAAGTCGTCAAATAGAAGAGTCCTACTGAAGCTTTATATTTTGTGAGGCTGTGATAGGACGACAAATGGTTTTATTCTTCATCTTGGATAGAAAAAGTAGCACATAAAAAATATTCCCTGAAAATGTTCCATTTCATACAATAAAAAATTATGCTGCTTATATAACAGTGTTAGCAAAAGTGTTATGCCTGTTTACAAAATAAAATGTATTTAAAGAACTTTATAATCTTAAATTTTCGCTTAGTCAATTTTAAATACGCAACGTGGCTTAGAGCAGTTACGGCTGTTGAATAAAGAGCGCAGTAGTGATCGCAGAAGGAATTTATACTTTATATTGACCCGTAAAGCAGCAGTACACAAATTAAAGGAGCACATTTGAATGTACTATTGAAGTAAATAAAAAAAAATGAAGAACTCCAGGCACTTTGTCATTATATTGTGATAAACCGGTCCATGTTATAACTTAGTATATATACGGCAATTTCGTAATAAATCCCGTTTCATAAACGAAAATACTTTGCCTCCGTAACCTAGTGAGTAAAGGCGTGCTTTAAAACCGGAGGTCGTGGGTTTGAATCCTGCAGGGGACTCAACAAATGTTCATTGTTGTTTCCTATTTGGTTGGGATGAATTTGGGCCGATCACTAATTATACTGAAAAAGTAAAGATGATCCATGCGTCGGATGGGCAAGTCAGTCCACCCACCAACCGTATTGGAGCAGCGTGGTGGGATACGGTCCAAAAAACCCCCTAAAGGATAGAGGGTGTGTTAAGGGCTATTTCCAGCAGTGGAATATCACAGGCTGATGATGATGATGAAACATATAAAGGAACGTTAAGATTAACAACAGCGTTACGATTAATTTACTATATAAATGTAAGTATTGATAAATATTTGTTGTTATAATGCATAAACTATTTTAATAATACTATCATCATCATTCTGCGATATTGGTACAAGATAACAAGAGTTTCAGGAGAATAAGATTGCGTTGTTAAAGGCTTGGTTTGTCATACGTTGCACACGTTATTTTATATTGGCTTTTCTCTATTAATATCTTACTTTTAACAAATCGATATATTACACTATCTTTAAGCTTGCAGATTAAAAATTAAGATAATTTTTCTCAGCTCGTCCAACTGTAACATATTCTAAAAATAAGAAGTGATACGTCTCTAGTACATATTTGTTGAAATAAGTTTTGCACCATTTTTCCAAAATTTTTAAAAAAGTTATAAAGATTATCTCTTCAAAATAGGCGAAATTCAGTGAAAGGGAGATGTTCGAAAATAAATTGGTCTAATATAAAAGCTCATTGCATCGATCATCTAGTTTGAGTAATCGAATTATCACGAAGCATTTAACTATGGTTTCAAACAGTGTTCCTATCGCTGACTAATATGTTAACTTTTAAGGGTGTACAATCCTGTAAACTAATACAATAAAATTATGCACACATCATTATATTTGTCTAGTGCAGTTCAAACTGTAATTTTGCAATTAAGCGCAAAAAAATTTGTTCATTTTAGACATCACATTCAAACTTTATATGTATATACAGTTAACATGTATTATACTTTCTTTTGTATCATTCTTTATATATCCTTTTCATATTCTGTTTTATAGAGTTAAGAATACCTTAGGGACGGACAGAAAGTGAAACAACTTTTACTTTCTACCATTTATTTATTTAAAGGTTTACATGACTTTCTCGAACCTGATAGTAGCCAAATTGCGATGTAGAAACTTATGGATCGGTCGTGGATAACAATCACCGTGGACTCAACAACTTTCCTAGTCGGATCTGGGTAAAACCACCCAGGATAATCACCAGTTCATTTTAATTAAGGCCTGTAAAAAGTCTGTCCTACCTTTGATCTTCCGCGATCGTTTAAGTTATCCTTTCCGTCGGAATATGAGAGTGCACTCGTTGGTGAACAGATGTACATTATCTCTTGCACCAGTGCACCAAAAGTATACCCATAGTTTATTTTCGGGCGTATTTTTTACTTTCCTTTGCTGCTACTTTGTGTATTTCCGTACAAAAATTGTTAAAATAGTTAACGGTGCTCAAGGCTACAATCATTCTCTCGGAGGCAGTGGTTTACCCGGAACCGCGTGTGGTTAATACCACTCCATTCTTAATCCCTGCATTATTTTAAGGATATTTGTCATAATGGTAACGTATGGTGTTAGTAGCGATGATAAATTCTGTATCTTTTTATAAGCATAATTTTTAAATAAGTATTTCATTAATTATATACGGTTTTGATAAAATAATATTTAATAAAAATTTGAGACTTATTTTTACTAAATTAAAACAAATAATATTACTTTGTTACTTTAACTCGCAGTGTTTATCTTTTAGATTTTTAAAATGGCCTAGAAGAGCCGACAACCAGGACCACCTTTTGATAACTCATCTGAGGCATTTTTGTTTTCAAATAAGTTGTTGCTTCAGAATCCATCTAGAGTCAATGTTGTTTTCTTTTGAATAGTTTTTATCTTGTTTTTGTGTAAAATAATTTTATTATAAACAATTTAACACATATTAAAGAAGTTAAGAAAATTTGGCATTAAGATCAACCTTGCTGATTAAATTGCAAACGCTGCCAAACCGTTAAAGATAGACTTAAACATTCTTTAATGAAGTCGGTGAAACATATCTATGTTTTAAGTGTTAAGAATAAGCATTATTCAAACCACATTTGAGATAAAACTGAGGTTATGTTTACATAAAAGGTTGTTATGTTAAAAAATATTTAATTATAATATTACACATAAAACGTGTGACAGACAACCTTTTTAAATGAATACCTTAAAAGATATCAGAGATTTAAAATGCTACAACGAATACATAATAATATTTGCTGTCTATACAATTTATGTAAAATTTTTAAATGCAGATCCTAAACTATTTATGAAAAGAAAAAATATGTTAACCGTTGCGTTTTCAAACACACAGTACTTACTACCTACTTACTTTAGCGAAGGTTTGAATAAAAAACAAAACTAATCATAGTTTTTTATATTTCTTCAGTACAACAAAAAAAATTACAAGTCTCGGTCGCAGGCCTGCTTAGTTTTTGTTTTAAATTGTAATATCAGCACGCAGTGTTTGTTCATGCTATGTGTGCTATTCTTTAGGGTTAGAATTTTGTACGTTTTCCATTTTTCAAATACTAGCATTAAAATATTTTTTATTATCATTATAGGGCTGGGAAACTATAACTATTTCGGTATTTTTATATTCAAAGAAGTTTTAATACGAAATCGATAGATCTATATAACTCCTAAAGAGAATATTCTTACGATTTGCAAAATCTGAGTAATACACGATATAATGGTGTAAAATCATTATATTTATCTCTTATTGAGAAGATAAAGTAGGGCGAAAGTTGAAATCAATGATGGGTAATTATTTACCTATTTACCGGTGGTAGATCCTTTTTACAAGGGACCGTCAGGGTGGGTACCACCACGGTGACTAATACCACCGCAAAACGTGGTGTGAAAACATTACTGTTCCGGTTTGAAAGACCACCATGTGGCGTAATTAGTATGGCCAATGTCTGGGCGACGATGACCACTTTCCATCAGGTAGCCCTGACTGCTCGTCTGCTGCCAAGCAATAAAAATAACCAATACGTTTAAATAATACCATCATTGGTTTTGATAAGGATCCAGGTAAATTTTTCCAGTGTCAAAAGCTTTTCTTTTTTTTCCAATATTTTTGTATCAAACACTTTATTTACGCACCCACATACCACCACATTGTATTCATTCAGTCAAAGAAAGGCCACAGGGAATTGTTCGCGCAGACACCATTATTGTAACAACCAAGTGAAGACCCGCAAAGATTATTGTGTTAATAATGTTTTAAGACCTGCATAATCATTGTAAAACTAGTTACAAATAGTTTTGGCTGGCTTTCTCCATACTACCACCGAACCTCACATCAGTTTGTCATTATCCACAAATGAAAAATACACGATGAAATACACGTCCTACCAATTTAACATCAGGTGATATGATGGTTGCCTTGAAGTTACCTTTGGCGTTGGCGTAGTTGACAAATTAATTGGGCTAACCAATTAAAGCTTCTCGGCGTAGATATTAATTGTTAAAAGCGAGAGTAGTTTGTTTCCTTTTCACCAACACTGTTTAAACGCTAAGTTAATTTGAATTATTTTGTGAGAACATGGTTTAATTAATATTGATACAGAGCTGCTAATTTTCTAGAAATACGTAGGCACATTTATTTGATAATAAACATAGAATAAAATAATTTTGGCTACAAGAAATTATATTATTACTTACTCAAGAAAGGTGACATAATGCCTAGTCTCAATGTAGGCTACAATTGATAGCGAAATTATAAATGGGCCTTCAACCTGCTAAAGATCCCTATGAAAACGATGTCATAAAACTGTAAAGCCGGTATAAGTTATATTAGTTATATATAAATAGCAAAAATACGTTTTAATTTTAATTTATATTCACTATATACTTTTAACTATTCAATGATTGAAAATAATACTTTTGATTATATATATACAAATTTATATAAATTATAAACGGATTTAGCTAATGACATAAGTAGCTACCATTTATAAATATTCTAAATTTATTGTGAACCAAAGTAAATGCAGGTATTTATCCAGTAAATACGATTACAAGGTATTTGTCAGTTAAAAAAAATGTAAAGACATATACATGATGACCCTGAACATAGAATATAGAATCTAGCATCGCAAAGCGAATCTGTTTTAGAATAGATGGAGTATCATATTAGGTACTTGTATAGTACATTATAAAAGCTTGCAGGATACCTACATTTAAAAACAAATTTTAAAATAATTAATAAAGCGATTACTGTACGTTAAAATATAGGCCTATCAAAAATTCAGAACTGCGTGCGAACATGCATGGAGACAATGATGCACGTTTTAACTACAGGCGAAATTAAAGAAAATGGGGATAATTTTAATACCAAAACCACTTGGGTCAGAATGAAGGATACTCTTCAGCCGAGTTTCAGCTTTATACCAATACTTTAATATAGTTATATTTTTGACATGTATTGATGGTGGTTTCTTGTCTGTTTGTCCCATTTTTTTTAAAGACATCGAATGAACCTTATTTGAAATGTCTTTGTTAGATTATAACAGCAAAAACTTTCTTCTACAACATCATTATACTTTAGACTACTAGTTTTGGTTCAATTGAAAGGGAGTAACAAAGGGATCAACCGTTTACGGTGTTTATTGAAAACGTACTATATGTTTAGCAGTTGACATTATACACTGTCTATAAGTTGGCTCTTTTGTGTGTTTTAGAATTGTTCTATCTATTAAATTCAGGAACTAGAAAAATTATTCTACCCTAAGTGTTTTAAGCACCGACGCTTAAAATTAAACCACCAACAAACGACTTTACGTAGTATTAGTACCTGCTTTATAAACTGGAGGTCGTGGGTTCCAGAAACCCGCGAGAAAAGTTTAATATTATTTTGATTTCTGCGTGGATTAAGACAATTGGAGCCGATCACCCGAATTACGCCAGCACCCTGCGTCGGATGGTCATTTACAAAGTAGGTCACCCACCAACCGGCATTGGACTGGCGTGGTGGGTTACGGTCAAAAAACCCAGCAATGGAGGCGTTCGTTAGGGGCCCATGTCAGTAATGGACTAACACAGGCTAATGATGATGATGATGATGCTTAAAATTGCGCTAAAGATGGCCAGCAATCGCGGAAACTTAATAAAGACATTGTATGCTACTCAAGCATTTCACGTATAGTGTGCAGAAAACTTCAGATCTACTTTAAAAGACGAGTTAAATCCAATAACTTTAAATTCAAAAAAAGTGTATGGTTTGACAAGGAATAATTAACACGTTGTTACAATACCATAATTTATATTTCGATTATCTGTGTTTTTAATATATTATTATATATTGTATCATTTAACACTATATTATAATTACGATTATAATTTCATTAGATCGGTAAGTGTGATATTTTATTATACGTAAAATATTAGTTGATATTAACAGCTTACGTTCAATTGACTTATTGAGTTTTGTTAAAGCTATTTATAATTTACGGTCTTTGGATATTTTGACGTGAAACTACATTAATTAGACACTGCTTACTGTATATTTCTATACAATGGTTAATATATCTCCTTATAATAGTATAACTATACAATAGTATAGAAATATATTACTAGCATAACAATAAAAATGTTGTTATCAAAGTTGCGCTATTACTGCTCAAAAAATATCGAATTATCAAACAGAATATTCATTCGATATTTTAATTATGACGTGCTAGAAATTGCCAGAGACTCCTAAAATTGTGTTCACCTTATTTGGATATGGAAGAAACAGTTACGCATGTGTTTCTGTGAAAATAATTCTTTCTGTGGAAATATTTAACCAGAAATAATCATCACTATTTTTGATGGATAAATTAAAAGGCTAAATTACTCATGTATGAGAATAAACTAGTGAGGGGTAAACGTTCAACAAATGTTTCCAGCACGGATAATGTCCGAATACTGTGTCGGCTGCAGTTAAAACTACGATTGAACTATCGCTATTTTAATGGTTATAGTTTGTTTCGGAAAATATTAGTACGTTAAACTATGAAATCGCAGAAATAGCGAAACATTAAAAGAAAACTCTACTTAGAAAATTACTAAGGTTTCTATATTTTAATTAAATAACTTTTAGCGTTCATATTTATTACGCTATTCTTCAAACTTACCTAAATGGCTACTTGTAAAACGATTAAAAGTTATCGTGTGGAAACGGTTGTCACTTCTGGAAATATCATTCAAAACTATAGTTTTGTACGTTTAACTTAGTCTTTTAGGCTAAGTTATCAAAAACATTATATAAATATAAAACGGAGAGCAAAAAAGATTGCAGTATTTTGTCTAGACTACGACATTTAAACTTTGTTTATCATTAATATGAACAAATAAATTCCAAATAAGTCTTGCTACATTGGCTTAAGTATCAAAACACCTACAAAGGCATAACATGAAATAAAAAGTGTTTTTTATTATTTAAAAAGAAGATAATATAACAATTGGTTGCCCGGTATCGTCAGTTACGTAATTGCTCCAATGTCAAAATATTTTCAGGCTGTTAATTAGTATGGACTTGGTATGCTGTACTAAGTCCTTAATATTCTAGTCTGGCATTTATTTATTACATTAACTATATAAAAAGTAGCATATTATTTTCGTTAAGTTTGGTAATACTTTAAGCACAATGATTTTTCTTTATTATGCTCAGGACGAATAACATTAACAAAAACACAATGAAATTTAGGTCAAATTAGATAAAAAGACAAATTTTTAGGAAATGTAAAGATTTCAACCACTCTGCGGACAATGGAAATCCATTTTAAAAGTCACTAAGTGACAATAAGCCTGTCCAAAAGACAAACAAAAGAGAATCTTATTTTATAAATTTTCTTTTATAACAGCCATGTAAACTGTATATAGGATAAGAATTGTTAATCATTGTAATTTATTTTATTAAATAAAATGACTTTACGGATTTTATCATGGTTATTTTTCCATTTAAATTCCGACATTTCGAACGCTTTCCTTGTATGGTCACGGGCGCTGGTAAGGATCACTTTAACGGACAATTAAAACTGGAAGCCTTCGCTTGCCACTGGCAACAAGACGCGTGACATCTCAAGTCTACCCCGTGACCACGGCCGCCTTTCCAAGGCCACTGGGGTGGAAAAATCTTGAGCATGCAAACAGCTTTTCTTCACCACAGCGGCGCTCCATGTGCGCCAGGATAAAGATCTTTTGCCCATTTTAGGTATCTGGTGAATGAGACCCAGCAGAATCTCATTAATCTCAACATTTGAATCTGTAAATAAAGCAGCTGCACCAAAAGATAGGTTCAATGCAAAAGGATGAATAACTTCCGGAGATCAGGTCCTTAAGGACACCTTTACGAAATGACGAAAATAGTTGCAGCCCTGACATTGTTCAGCTGCACTTTGCTATCAATTTATATTACGCAACGAGTCTTCGCTCCACAAATGATTTTTTTAATGGTAAAAGAATTTTCAAATCAACTTTAGTTTTTGGTTTATGTAAAAATACAAATCTTTTAAATTTTTATTCCCAAATTTACTAAAGTTAATACAAAGTATTTTCCTAAGGGTATAAAATTTGGTCATGATCGGAGTTAAACCCGTAATTATTTTTTAAAAGAGTGTGTAATCGTTTTCAATAAAACATACTTATTTTTATGTCTCCTTTGACTTGAAAATAAGTATGATTACAGTGAGAGAATTTAATTATGATAGATATATACGAAAAATGCAGTAAGATTACTCGAATTTACTCGCCGCTCTGAGGTGTAACATTTACGTCTCAGTTAACCATTTATTGCTTTTGCTGTGGTGCCTAAAGTCGGAAAATAGGTTTATACACCGCTTAACTCAGGGAATCAATAGATACCCGCGTAGCTACTTCAGCAAGTTTCCTTCTACTGTAGTAAAAAATAATACAAATCAATTAATCATTGTCAAAACTTTTACTAGTATCATCAGTTTGAAAAACATATACTTACATTACTGTGAAGTAAGATCTCACATGCTCCAACTAGTGTAATTTAAAAATATTCTTACACAATTTGAAAAATATTATTCTTCAATAACATACTACTCTTTACCCTAAAAATCTATATAATAAAAATCTAAAAATATAAAAGTGCTACGAGACAGTCCAGTCTGCTAGTTATTTTAAAATGGGAAACCTATTTTAACTCCCGACTCTAATAAATAATGATAAATCTCTAATGAATAAACTAAATGATTGATGAGATGATAATGAAATATATTACCAGAAATAAAACAAATTGATTAAAATAATTTAAAATGTATAATGACGTCCTTCTTTATGTCTCTTTAATTTTTAAAGTCAATACGTAACACTAGGCACACACGGTATATTGGATAACGTAAACAGCCTGTATTTAAAATATATGTAAAAATATAAAATTTTTGATTAAAATTTAATCTTTCATACCTAAATTTTCATCACTTTTGCAAAACATTAATAATATAAAATAATAGTAGGTTTAATAACCTATTTATAGTTTAATTTCAGAATACATAAAATTTGTGAAAAAAAGATGTATGAGTTATATTCTTCAACAGAAATTTGGTTTACTATGTACATACACTTATTCTTGCGTCTGGCAAATTTTGAAAAGCTATTAAATATTATCTTATATAATAACAAGATAACAAAAGGGAATTTATTATAATCTATTAAACGATCTTTTTATCACATGGACACAATTTCTTTATGACAAAATGATCTTATTTAACCTCTTACGTTTCATGAAAATGCCCTTGAAGGTCTTGTACTAAATCAGTAGATTACGCTACCAACAAATTTACAATTGATGGGCATAACAAAGGCTTCATCCAGACGATATTCCTCTGCTTGAATTAGAAATGTTTTCTTTGGACTGATTTATTACAAACCTTTTGCAAAGGGTTCCATACAAGACAACAATATTTGTTACAATTTTCTAATTTCCGTAGTTTACATTGAAATTTCTAAATAACTATAAGATTTTAAAATTAGCTTGTTAAATCTGTAACTATAAGACATTAACTATAAAGGCATTTTTCCATATTTTTCTCCTAAACTTTCAATAACTAAGTATTTTGCAATCTGTTTGAAAATCGAATTTAAAGCATTTAACAAAATATAACACTACGTCCATACTATAAAAGATAAATGAAATGAATAGTGTTAAGGTTTTGGAATATTTTATAGATATTATATTTTTGATGAATATACCTTTTAAGGTATTATACAGTACAGCTTATTTGGCTTTTGTTGTATAACATAAAGAACATGTGAAAAACGATAGCCGATAGATAATAAGGTTTCTTGATGCAGCCGTATTCGGAAGAATAGCGTTGGTCGCCCTGACTGGGTGGATGCCCGAACTCCGTGCACGAGCCGGTTAAAGTTGGAAGCGATTAGGTTTTGATAATTAAATAAGGCCTATGTCACTGCAAAACACTATAGCTAATCTCTTTGATTAACAGTATTTAAGCTTTTGTTCTTCTGGATATTTCATCACCATATAACAAGAGAGAGATGTTTTGAAACATCTCTTCTTCGTCAGAACATTCAATTCACAGGAACAGAAACATAAAACTTTGTGGCAAAACAGCTACTCTTTAAGTCTCCAAGCGTTTAACTTCTTAAAAAGCAGAATGCCAGTGTTTTACTCATATATAGCAATTTAAAAAACCTTCAAAATTTGTTGCAATTGTTTTATGTCCTTTTCTATGTAAAACAATCTTAAACTACTAAAATAAAGAAATGGTATGCAATCTTCAAAACTAGGAGTTTTCAATCAAAAAATAAATTTTAATATGACAGGAATAGTGGAAATATTCCATTCCTGATACTCTTAGTGTAGCCCTTGCTAGATAAATCTGGGTGTATAAGAAGCAAATTCCATGTTAACTGGGGAAATGGCTAGGTGAAAGAAAGAATATCAGTATATGATAAATTAAAAACATTGAATTTTTTAATTTTTGAATTTACTCTTTAGTATATTTTAATTGATTTTATAAATATTTGAACTTCAATAAAAGGGACGATCATAAATCATTATCATGATTGTAACGAAGCGAAATTCACGTACTAGATTTTTTTTTTAAATACAACATAAAAAGTCTCTCTGTCCATCCATACCCACTTAGTCGTGAAACTCTGCATCTGTGACCCTTTTGAGTCGTGGGAAAACTAAAAAGGATCTAGTTTTAGCTAGAGTTCTCTTTATTATTGCCCTTTATCTAGTGTTGTAATTGACCCTTTTTTAAGGCCACTGGGTGGAAAAATCTTGAGCATGCAAGCAGCTTTTTTCTTCGTTACTATTGATGCTTCCATGCCATACGATAAAGGAATCTTTTGCAGATTTTAGTGAGTGAATGAGACCCAGCAAGAATCTCATTAATCTCAACATTTTGAATCTGTAAATAAAGCAGCTGCCAAAGATAGGTTCAATGCAAAGGATGAATAACTTCCGGAGATCCGGAGTCCTTAAGGACACCTTTACGAAATGACGAAAATGATTGCAGCTGACATTATTCAGCTGCACTTTGCTATCAATTTATATTACACCAGCAGTCTAACCACGGCTCCACAAATGAAGATTTTTAATGGTAAAAGAATTTTCAAATCAGCACAGCAGTTTTTGGTTTTAATAGCAAAAATACAAATCTTTAATTTTTCATTTAAATTTACTAAAAGTTAAGTATAAGTATTTTTTCCTAAAAATTATTAATTTATTTATTTTTAAACGCGTAATTATCTTTAAAGAGTATGTAATCGTTTAACTAAAACATTCTTATTTTTATGTCTCATGACTTGAAAATAAGTATGATTACACAATGAGAAATTTAACTTATGATGGAAATATACGAAAAATGCACGGTAAGATTACTCAAATTTACTCGTCGCTCTGTGTGTAACGTAACGTCTCGGTTAACCAGTTATGGCTTATGCTGTGGTTCCCTACAAACCGGATAAAAGAGTGTATACGCAACTTATTTCTTTAAAATAAAGGTATTATTTTAAAGACATTAAATCTGTAACTCTAAGACATTAACTATAAGGCATTTTCCATATTTTCTTAAACTTTCAATAATTAGATATTTTTGAAAAATTATATTCCTAATTGAAAATCGATTTTAAAGCATTTAACAAAATATAACTTACTACGTCCTTCCGTAAAAGATAAATGAAATGAATAGTGTTAAGGTTTTGGAATATTTTATGAATATTATATTTTGATGAATATGCCTATTAAAGTGTTATGCAGTACAACTTATTTGGCTTTGTTAGTAATACACAAAGAACATGAAGAAACGATAGCGATGGGCTAATAAGGTTCTGAAGTCAAAGCCGTTCAGAAAGATAGAGCTGTAGTCGCCCCGACCAGGTAGGATGCCGAACTCCGTGCACGAGCCGGTTAAAGTTGGAAGCGAGTAGTAAGAGATTTACCGTCTTAGATTTTGATAATTAAGTAAGGCCTATGTCCTGCAAAACAATGTAGCTGAGTATCTTTGATTATCAGTATTTACAAACTTTATATCATTCTTATGGATATTTATGTGTCCAAAACAACAACTTTAAAAATACAAGATACTCCAATGCATAGAAACAAAACGTAAAACTTTATTTCAACTTAAACTACTCCTGTTTAAGTCTCCAAGCGTTTAACTTCTTAAAAAGCAGAATGCCAGTGTTTTTACTCGTATATAGCAATTTAAAAAACCTACAAAAATTTGTTGCAATTGTTTGATGTCCTTTTCTATGTAAACAATCGGAAACTACTAAAATAAAGAAAAAATTGTGATGTGATGAGACCGGCATACCCTAGTCAGAAATGGAATAGCCGATAACTCAACAGACATGCTAATGGTTCTTTAGCAGTCGTATTTCTAACGTCGTAGTAATTTAAGACTATCAAAACGCAATATGGTCTTTGAAAACTTCATCTTACCTTATATGTTGGACCATCTAGACCGTAATTTTTAATTCCTAAATAAAGGAAACGGCACAACACTTCCTTACTCCTCGAGACGGCGCGCTTCCGCGTAGCAGGAGGTTGGACGTTTGGTACAGTCTTCTGTGCCTCGTTCTTTACCAGTGGAGGGTGTTAATGTCTTTACTACCTCACATCTTGGTATTCTTTTATAGCCATATTGAGCTCAGACAAAACAAGGGAGGTGTCAAATAACCTTACAATTTCAACCATACTAAAAATGTTGGGTACATTTTTATTTTAAAGCAACAAAATTGATTGTTTTTCTTATTGGAAAAAGAGCATATTAGATCGAAAATAAACCACGTCCAACATGTGCAATTTAATGTTGCCATCCAAACCTTAATTTTTTCTAGCAAGATATATTGCTTTAGATTCAACTATTTGTCAATTCTGTCATATCCTAGGAAAAATAAATAGTTCTATGGGTCGTTCCATTTTGAAGACTAACGTCTCTCGGATAAAATGTTTTTCGCAATAGATCACAAGATTATTAATGATTTTAGTACGTGATTTACAAAAACCATATAAAAAGAAAAAAGTTTGTCCACTTTATTAAGTGGGACACATTTATTAAAGGAACATTAATGGTATAAAATAACTTTTAGAATATACGTATACTAAACGCAACCTACAAAATCTTTCCTATTAAAAATAGCTACCTTATATGAATATATTAAGGTATGTGTTGTGTGTCTTAATTGCCAAGGTATTATTGAAATTAAAATTAAGCGAAGTATCTTGAATCGTGAAGCTCATAAGTACTCATGTTATACTCAAATGTTGAGGTGAAAAGTGAAGTGTTTCTGAAATTAATACAAAATTGTACATATAAAATTTAGTACACTATTATAAGGCGGATGTCTGTCCCCTACGGTTGTCTATATTAGGTTACATAAACAGCACTCGCATTAAACAAGGGAAAGTATTATCATGTACGGATTTTTTTGACAGCTTCAAGGTTTCAGCGACAGGAAATTAAATCATGTTAAAATATAATAATAAAATACATGAAAGTACATTTCATATGACCGTGGAACTGAATTCCACGTACATATAAAATGTATCTGCAAGCACTTTATGTACAAATGGGCTAATAAGGGAATTGGGACAAGTTATCATCATCATCATCAGCCTGTGTTAGCCCACTTCTGAACATAGACCTTCCCTAATGCACTCCTTCTCTCTATTATGGGTTTTTGGACCGTAATCTAACCAACCAGGAAAAAAAAATTGCGGAGTCTCCGCAGGATTCGACCTCCGGTTTTTTAAAGCACACGCCCTTACCACAGTCCTGATTTATACATATATATATATATACATAAGGACTAGTAGATAGTCTTGTTATTGGCAATCTTGTACTTTTACATTTTAGTTTTTAAGTGTGTTTCTACATAAAAAAAATCTTAGACTAATAAGATCTCAACCTAAAACGAACTAAAACTAAATCTAGCAAAACCATAGATGCCACATTTCATAAAATATAAAATGCGTTGGGGGTAGACTGTCCCCATAAAGCCACCGAAGTTTAAAAGTAGATTAGAATGGAAATTTATTGAGAGACAACCATGTATTTATTTTTTATAATATGAAAACATTCTAGACCACGAATAGGACAATGAAACTCAGTTCAAACTATTTACGACTACATTTAAGCCTAGTGAGCGTCTCTTAATCAAATTGCATAATAAACTGCTACTGCATCTGCTATTTACTATTTGTTATTATTGAGGCTGAACAGTGTTGAAGTAAAGTTTCACACCCTATATTTTTTACCCCTATTTATTCTAACCCTATTTATTTTTGTAAAAATATGTCGTTCATGGTTTTGAAAGCTTTCTTTGTATTCAGTGGTGTCGGTTTTTCATCCCATCGGACTATGAATTTAGTTATCTCTTATAGTTAAGTCCATTAAAATATTATTTCACTACTGAAAAGCTATATTATTTCTTATGTGTGACATAGGCTGTTTTTACCCCAAAATATCCTAAAAGACATTACATTTCTTAGATAAAAAGATTTGTTCTTAGATTTTAGAATATGGAACAATGTGTTTTCCATATGAGGAGATAGAAGGTAATGTCCGCCGCCGGCATTATATAACACACATTAATATTGACAATGTGCATTCTGTCACCTTACGCATTGGAGTAGCTCATGTCGTTACGGCCTTGATAACGATTTGGGCCGATCACCCAGTTGTCTGAAAAGTAAGATGATCCATGCGTCGGATGGGCATGTAAAAAGTCGGTCCACCCACCAACCCGCATTGGACCAGCATGGTGGGATACGGTCCAAACCCATCCAATGGATATGGGTGTATTAGGGGAGGCCTATGTCCAGCAGTGGACTATCACAGGCTGATGATGTGTATGTGTATGTGTGTGTGCGTCTATCTATTTTATTTATACCATGTTGAAATACGAATAATGTTATCTTTATCACAATGTCATAGTTTTTTTATTTTATACGTAAGCTACTATACGTATATTTAATTTGTACTTACAGTAAAAAAGTCATCTGGTTTTGATATTTTAAAACAAATAATTTGTTATAATAAAAGCAGAAGCAATATTTTTCTTCTTGTATTCTGTACTTACGTTACTTAATTATAACTTTACACTATTCAGAGATTATGCAACTGAAGTCAAAGCTAAAAAACTTATTTACCGTATAACTTTTATTAATTAAAAGTCGCACAGCGTAAAAGTGTAAAACTGTTATGACTCCACCTTGAGTATTTTAATCATTACTTCGTTAAGCTGCTAAAAGGATTAGCAAAGCAGATGCGACAAAAGTTACTTTATGCATTTAATAGAAAGGTAAAGACGTTATCAAACTTTGGTAGGCGACTGAATGGGCCACCTGATAGTTTTTTCATTTTGTTGTAGTGGTTGGTCGAGGACATGCGTTTTGAAGCAGTTGCAGGTATTTTGCTAGTCTGCGGATTAATACCGACATCAGGTGCTCCTTTGTGCAGACTGGAATTGCTCGCTATAGTTACACCATGGAAGATTTACGGCATGTGTTGCCTTCCTGACGTCAGAACAGGTTATGCTAGATAATGGTCGGTGTATGTTTCTTTTTCTACAGGGAGAACTGAAGCTACTAATGAAAGATAATAACGAATATATCACAAGAAGCTACGACCAGACCTTGTTCCTCCAGGAGACTACAACTTCTATGAGTTTGGGAACTAATTCATGGGTTTTTTGCACATTTATAGAACTTCTCTAAGGAGCGCACCATAGTTACGAGCGCCCAGGGGTAGAAATAGTATGTGTTCTTAAAGTTATGTAGTTACCTTGGTTACCTTAAGGCAGACGCAATTTTCAATGATTAAATAGTATAAAATAAAATTGTTAATTTTCTTAAAAGTGAGTGAAGTTGCCGTTTGTTCGTTTATTTAATTATTATAATTAATTTACATAATATCATAAACGAACTATACATCATAAGCTAAAACATTATTAATGAGGGCAAACTTATCGAATATAAAAGCTTATTCTTTTTGTTATGACAATTTAGTTTGAGAGCTACGTAATGAATATATTTTTTTTTAGGACAAAAATTTTCAACAGATACCATTTTCGTTACCATGTTTATTCGTGAGGAAATATCTCAAAGATACCCTATAATGTACGTATAATGTACATACGTAAGAAATTATTAAGTAATGAATTCATTAAAGAAATGAATATTGCCGTCCTAACCAAAGTTTCTATGTTATCACAACATAATAAAAACTTTAGTCGTTATTAAAATATCGAAAAACATAAACAAATTAAATATATAAAAAAAAACTATTTTTTTATTTAATTAATTTCTTTAGCATCTGAATTGTTTTATTACGTAGGTATTTTTTTGCAATGATATAATGTTATGATTAACCCCACGTTTACGATTAACGGAACGATTAAATTTAACCAGTTTACTTAAAAACATTTAAATTTTTATATTAAAATTTAATTTTTGGCCTATGTTACAATTGAAAATATATTATATTTTTTCTTAAGAACCAAAAATTTTATTTTGTAGTTCAATTTAAGGGGAACAATTTGTTAAACAAATATAAAGGCTACCTTGTAAGTTTAATGCAAAGTTGTTAATAAATCATGTATTTAATATAATTTCAGATATATCATAAGTAATTCTTCAAAAAGAAACTGAATAGAATATTACTATAAAAATTTGAGTGCATTCAAATTAAATATCTTCTTTTTGGAAAGTGTAAAAGTGCTCATTAAATACACAACATATTCTATAATGTAATATGTTAACTTATATACAAACTTTTAATAGGGGCTTTGACATAGTTTATGTATATGTTAGCAACTTCGCTATTTCTCATATCTTGTTGGAGTTACTAACAAATATAGCAATTCAAAGTTAGAACAGTTAGTTATTCCAGTTCACGAAATAACTTTGTGAAATGTGATATCGTATATATTTAGTCAATACTTATGCCGTTTCAAGTATATGAAACTCACACACGTGATGCATATTTGATTAGATGATCGCGGAGCATTGCCCAACCACTCGTACCCTGCCTGCACGCTTGAGCCGACAACACCATTCCCTGTAAATGACGGTGACGACAATTATGTTGACGTTAGCATCCGCAGCGTCTCATTATTTCATCTCTTCCCCTGCACCCTTCCTTACCGTCAAGTCTGAAAATCCTGGCGCTTCTACTACCTGTCCCCAGTAGGCCTCCAAACTGTCGACCACCCAGTCTATGAAACCCACCCCAGCCATCCATCCCGCCGTTCCTAGGCGTCCCCTTGCTCCTCGCTCTGCTTAGCCTTCCCAGGCATGGCTCCCCGTAAAGAAAAGGCCCCCACATCTATCTCCGCGAAACGGAAAAGTGGGTCGAGATTCGCTTGGCTCCATCGAATAACATAAAATTTGAGGCCCCTGATAGCAATCAGGGGATCAAATTACGACTAGCTACACCTGGTGAATATCGGAAGGTGACTTCTTTCCTTAAGGAAATGGAGCACCAATTTCACATATTCGTGCTTCGGGATGAGCGCGTACTTAGTGGTCAAGGCACTGCCTAGGGAGCTCCCATGAATTTCGAGATAGTAGCTGCTATCAAAGCTTTAGATGTGCCTGCCCTTTCAGTACAATGCATGTACCACCCACGTAACAAACGCCCATATGGTATGGTGCTGGTTACGGTAGAGCGCTTCAAGGAAGGCAAGCGCATTTACGAATTTCAAAAGCTCTGTGGAATCAGTCATCTCTCCTTTGAGCGGCGGCATTCTAACCGTGGCAGGCCTGGATTCCCTGGGCAATGTCACAACTGCCAGTGATACGATCGCCCGCCCTTGTTGCGTTGAATGCCTCGGAGATCACGGCGTGCGTAAATTGCCGTAATCCCGGCCACACGGCCAACTACTTTTATATTTTTATTATATAATTTTAAACGTTTATGTTATAATGCTCTGTGTTGCTTGAATACTATACATAATAAGAATCCAAGAGGCCGTGGGCATCTCATCATGGAATCTTAGCCTGTCCCGTATCCATATACTTAGGGAAGAGTTTAAAAAATCGAGTATAAATTTAAGGTAATTAAAAGACGTAAAATCCGTTAAAATGCGTTATTTATTATTTTCGTAATTATTTCAAATATAATTGCTTTGTTGATGATTCAAATATTTGTTAATATCCCTGGCTTGAGTTACTATTGTTTTACTCTTAAAATTTCTAGGCCCTATCATCTATATCAATGGGTATTGTCATTTACTAACGTATATTTAAGTTCCACGTTCGTAATTACAATAAGGCAATATTATTAGAAATAATTAGTTAAAAATGACATTTTTGGTGTTGGATCCAATCTAGATACTTTTTAATGTTTTCTTATGACCTTTATTAGCAGTTTCCTATTAAAACGTTTAACAAAAGTGTTTTCAATGTTAAATTAATTTTTATCCTATATAGATCTGTTACGCAAGCTATCAGCATATCAGTAAATTTATAATCCATGTCTATATGAATCTCAGCATTTATCAAACACGATGAATGTTTATCACTCCATCTATTAGAAAACCAAATGATACCTATACAGAAATTATACAATTTAACAAGTATGTGACGTGATTTCTATTAGATAGCCTATTTTGAAATAGGCTATTTAAAAGAAATCTAGCTTACTAGTTTAACTAAGCTAATAAAGTTTGATTGTTCATCTTTATGCTAATGCATTCATATCAAATAGATAAAATAGATCTTGGCTCTAAAAATATGACATATATATCAAATACGGAGCACTAGTATACATTTCTGCGTTTCATTTTTTATTTAAAAATTACAATATTAATATGACCCTGCAAAATTTTAGGATGTAAATAAGTTTTACTGAAATTTATTTTGAAATGTATGAGTAACTCGATTACATTAAAGTAATTATGTATATATGTGTGTGTAAAGCGTTCGTCATAGGTAACACAATATTTATTATGTAAATTAATGCAATTTGAAATAAGGTTTCCTTTACTTAGCCATTTTTCTAAGTTATCATGGGCTGGCTTCCAATCAATCCAAATTAACCTGAATAACAGTTTATGCAGCAGGGCGGCTGGCATCTGACCCCACAAACCAAAGGGTAAACTGCATTCTACGCATGGATTAGTTGCCAGTAAATTTGAAGGATCTGACATCAATACGACAGCCAAATAGGTAGTATAAGTTGTCCCAAAAAGTATTAGACAAACACCCAAAGTCAGGACTAAAAATATTATAAATATCAATTTGAGAACTTTTGGTAACTAGTGACAGTCTATGATGAGTATAACATCGTTACGACTCAAATTGTTGTATGAGTCATTTTAACATAAAACTGCTAATTCGTGAAAATAAATGAAAATTTATTTTTGGAAAATATGGCTTTCAAAAATTGCCACTATTAAATAGAAACGAACTCATTCATGAATTTTGAACGTTAAAAATAGACTAAATAAACTATTAGTAGCTCGTAGGATTACAAAAATTGGTATAGTCATGTTAGCTATAAGTTACACCGATGGATTGATGAGGTAAAGCTGTTAATTTATTAATAATGTTTTAATTTGAGTGTATATAATTGTTGATGATGTTGCTCTATCTATTTATTATTATTCTTTAGAAGAAGCAATTAAAAGTTTAGAAAAAATCTCATAAAGGGTCAGTTCTAACTATCATTTACTAAAAATTAAGCTTGTATCATATAGATAATGGGGTGTATTAGGGAGGCCTATGTCCAGCAGTGGACTAACAAAGGCTGATGATGTGTGATGTGTGGAAGCTTGTATAAGTTGGGATAAGTTATC
>JAGSMT010001564.1:0-10000 GCA_029286875.1 Lamproptera curius
TCCGCTATGAAAAAGCCTTGCGTGAAACAGGGCATTACCCGCCAAGACGTTCATTCTTGATTTTTTTTGAGCCCGACGATCATCCCAATGCCTTTTCTGAATAACGGTGATTGTAACCAATTTCTTTATCGACTGTGCCCACCATGAAAGTGTTGGAAGAATGGGGGCAATCCATCGTTTAAGTTTTGAAGGTGGACCATCGCGTTTTCGAAACAAGCTGGTGGAGCACCATGATCATCCATTGATATTGATGGGTAAGGGTTATTGAATCTCAAACCTCATTGCCTGAAAAATAAAGAACTTGGCTTGACTTATCCACCATCGTTTGGCTTTATGTAAGCGTAAATAAGTGTTAAAAAAAATGAAGGGGCTGACACCCTGACTTTATTAATTGGGTCTTTTTGTTCAAACATTTAAAATTTCACAAAAAAACGGTCAGGCTTATAAAATTTTCTTGCGGTTCAACTGCTAGAACGGCTGCCTTGCCTTTTCATCCAAACAATCCCGTTTCTTTCAAAATTCGTTGTTCAATTTCCGCAAAGCACAAGAACAAACAAACGGGTTAGTTAGATGAAAAGATTTTTGGTGGTCATCCTTTATGGCGCGGTCGAGGCAGCTGGAAAAGGTTGCTGTTTTGGCATTTTAAACGGGGAAAATCACCCAAATCATCCTGACGCCAAAACTAGTACACATTCGGGAAAATCAACCTGATGGCGTTTTTACCGACTTTTGGCGTGGATATAATGCCGATGTTTCGTTTAAGCATTATCTTTATTCCAATTATTTTGCCAATGGAAAAAAACCACATTAATGGTGGAAATTTCGGAACCAAGCAAAACGACATATGAAAAACATGGAATTCCAAAAAAGAACATTTTCGTTTACCGAAAAGATGCGAATGGAATTTAAATGGGTTCACTAAACACTCTGGATGACCTAAAATCATCCTCAAAGTCCAATATTGGTTGCCCAAAATGTTTGTTTCATCGATAAAGGCCCATGATCAATCACATTTTGACAAAGCCATTTCCTTTAACCCTTTAGTTTACCATTTTATAACCTGAGATGTTTAAAACAAGTTTTTTTTCTCAAAACCTGGTTTTAAAAAACAAACTTTAAAGTTTATGGAATAAAAATTAAATTTTTTCCTTCTAACAATAAAGCTTTTTTTTTTCAATAAATAACCGATGTAACACTATATCAATAACGTATTACCCTTTACACCCAAATTTCTTTAGGAAAAAGACGGTATAATACCTTCCCAAATAAAGGGCTTTATAAAGATATCTTTATCAATAGTCTTCTGAAAACCCCTTTTAATTTCAAAAATATCTTATTTTCTTTTAATAATCCCATTAGGTTAAAAAATACGGGTTTCCAATTGTAAAACAAGTCAAAAGATATAGTTATAGCCCGGGAAGTTTTACATTTGGGAACCTTTAAAATATTCCCTTCATGAAATTTTATTCTTTAATCTTTCTAAATCCCATGCCCCTAAAACAAAAAGCTAGTCTGGTTTTTATGTTTTTTATGTTTATATTACGAATAATTTTACAAGGCCCTATTTTTTTGGTTGAAAATCAAGATGGGGGTTGTCTTCGCCTCGTATGGCTTCCAAAGCTGGTGATACATCCCTCCCAGATGCCCTTGCCCAATCGGTCAAAAGGGTGAATTGAATATTTCTTAAGTTACTTCCTGGTACTATCTTTCATTGGGTTTCCCAAGTTCAATGTGGGTCACCTCCTGACAATATGGTATTGCTCGTTTTCCCGGTGTTGTATTTTCATTCGCATTTGGTTTTGGGGAAAGAAGAAATCCTTTGTTCAAATGGTCTTCGGCAATTTTTGCCCCGTCATCGACGTAATCCCCAACCATCGGGTGTTTCGCGTGGCCTTGGGCTGGTGGTTCCTCTTTCCCAGTCGTTATTGCAAAACCCAGCGTCGGCCAAAGAAAATGGAAGCTAAACCTTGTTGTCGCGCGTCTTTTGAAGGTTGGTCAGTAGACCCAATCAGTGGTTCGAAACAAAACAACGGCCCTGTATTTGCCAGCCCCTTTCCTTTGCAATTTATCCTTTTATTCCGCGCCTCGCAAAGGGGACAAACGTGGAAATATTCGTCGGCATCATCATAAGCGTAAAACGTTGTGCGAGGGCTCCGTGATAGGATAAAAACCCAATCCATTTGTGAGCGGCCCAACCGTCAATGACGGTCTGAATTTGGGCACTTTAGGGATCGGGTCTGCAAAAAACCGTCCCTTTTAGTTGTTCATGAGCGTAAGTCTTGGGACATTTATCGCGCTGCTAAAGCCCAAACAAAACTCTTCATTGCTCTTCAATTCTGGGTTTAAGCCCCAAAGCGGTCGTTTTCGATAATGTATGCCTTGCCAAATTGCGTAAAAGTAAACAAAACTGGTTTGGGTCTTTCCTTTGGGACGGTTAAGTAAATGGGCAGGCGATGGCCGGAAAAACCAAACCTTGACCTTTCTATGAACATGGATGACATCGGGTTACCATCAACACAACGCCCAAAGCTTGGCTTCAAACCCGGCGGCTTTCTAAACAACGGAAAGATAAAAAAAAATCCAAAAAACCGTTTCCCCCGTTGATACCCCTTTAATAATTTGATTCTGCTGCCCCTTTCAGCGAACCCTATTTTGTTTAATTGAATAATGATAATAAATATAAATATAAATTAAATATATACATCTTCATTCCGAAAACATTAATTGTTAAATCGGGCTGATTCCCACGCAAGTGAACTGGTTTTATTTCAACTGAATCTTTCCGTCTTTTTATGATAGCTTCCAAAGACATTTGGGAACTTAAGCATTTTCAGGATAGGGTCTTGGGTTGAGTGGTAAATCTTGGATAATTCTTTTGTCTGATCATACACGTCAGGGTCGTTTTTCCTCGGTATCAAGGCAAACATTACTATTTTCAATGCCCTTTTACTTCCTTTTTCTATGTGGCGTCGGGCATCCAAACATTTTTTAAGTTCGAGCTTTTGAGATTCTTGTTGGCGGGCTATCATATCAAAATAAGGTTTCACGCCGGTTAAATGCTCTAGAATCGACAGCATGTTTTAGAAGGCTCAAAAGCGCTTTTGTTGACTATCAAGCGTAAAATGTCATGCGACTTTTACTTAATTAGCTAAAAGCGACGACGGCGTTTTAGAGCGTTTTCAAAAGTGGAAGCGGTTTTCGGGCCCCAGGTCAAACAATGGTTGACGCATATCATCCTCAGTCGAAATCGCCTCAACCTGATCGACCTCAAAGTGGCAAAACTTGGACCTGACCCCCAAAGTATCATTCGGCTTGGGGTTCGTGAAATGGATTGGTCTCTTTATGCGACTAGATATTGGCGTGAAACTCGCCCACAACGTTTTTTACGCTTATGATGATGGGCACAATATTTTCCCGGGCCCCCTTTTTGCGCTTTGGGCTAAGCGATGTTTTAAAAAAAAATGCGCAAAAACCCAATACCGCGCTCATGGTTTTGTTTCAAAACCACTGATTGGGGCTGGCGACAAACTTCGCAAACCAATTCTATAGGACGCGCGACACACTCGTGTTCGGCTTCTTCATTCTTTTCAGGAGACGCTGGAGTTTTTGCATATGCGATCACCTGAAATTGGAGGACAATTGAGAAGGAACGCTAAGACCTAAGCGGCCGAGTGATAAGTTCGGCGAACAGTTGACGACCAGCCCAAGATGACGGGGTAAAGGTTGCGGAATGACCATTTGAACGAAGCGAGGTTTCCTCGTGTCCTCAAAACGAAGATAAGAATGGAAGCGTCAATAAAACACGATAAATCAATGGGCAACACTCCAAGTTGTGATATTTGACCAATACCATATGCTTAAGGTTTTCCCCACATGTGAACTTCGGGTATCAGAAATTTCTTTTCTAATTGCTAACATATTTAACTCTTACAAATAAACAGCGATAGGGTATTTTGAATTAATCTTCGTTCACTTGTTTTTTGTTTTATGCATTAAAAATAGAGTGGCTAAGTTTGTAAAAATAGGCTTATACCTCCAAACAAAACCGAAAAAGGTCTATACGAAAATTTAAAACCATTCGTTTTAATCATTCGATTTTGAAAAATTAATTACGCTCCTTTATCACAAAGCATGTTTCTAAAATTGTAAACTTCATGCTTCAATCTTTGAGTGCCTCCTTAATATGATCTAAATGGCAGATATTAAATTGATATTTGCTGTTTTTTGATTTTCAGTCATTTATAAAAGGATACTCCTCTATATTAAAATATTCTGCAATTAATTAAGACATTTAAAATATGAGTTCGATGATTATGATGAATAATAGTGTTGCCAGATCTGAATGGAATATCCGACGCGAATTTTTAAGCGGCGAGGAAGATGTTGAATAGAGGCAGCTTGACCATTATGGTTATAAAGTCGATTATCATATGTGACAAAGTCACCGCCAGTCGGCGATTATTCGAATCTTTTACGCCGTCTTGATCGCGCCAAATATTCCTTTGGCACTTATTCAGAAGATATAGGTTATATCGGTGATCAGCGTATCGAATTTGCTGATGATATTATGGCTAAAAGGCGAGTTTGATTGCGTTGTCGTACTGGGATCTAGCTGGGTTGCCTTGCCCCTTTTGCCAGCAAAATTGGATTACCTATTATTGCGGTTTTATTGAGCGCTGGCAATACAACTGAATTATTGACCTATGGTTTTTCTTATCAATTGGGTGAAAAATACCCCACTGTTACATTACATCAAATGAATTTGCCAAAGCTTGTTATTTTTGACACGCTGTTGGCAGCTAAACAAAATAAGGATCAATTGGTGGATTCTGCCCTTGCCATTCTTGTTCATGCAATTGAGGCTTGGTGTGTTGGCGGTTTTGATCCGCTCGCCGATAATTTATCTTTGGAGGCAACCAAAACTATATTTACGCAGTTGCCGCAATTGATCAATAATCCGCTGTTTGAACCCATGCCTTTTATTGAGTGCACGGTCGCGCGGCATGCAAGCACAAAAAGACAAGGCGCCACGGCCGCCTTAGCGCGTTGCCTAAGTTTTACCTATGGCGTTGGCTATGGAAAAGCGGCGGGGCTTTTACTGCCGCATGTTTTAAGTTACAATCTTGAAACCTTGGATCCACGCTTGTCAGATCTTGCCAATCAGCTTGGCATTAAGGGCGGCTCGATTGGGCTTGCCAAAGCCTTGCTTAAACTGCGCCGCTTGGCAGGTGTACCAAGCAAATTGACAAGTCTTATCGGTAAGCCAAAAATAAAGCGCAAAGAAAAATTAGTGCTTGAACAAATGTCGGTTAATCACCCTTGCCCCCAGGCCTTTCGTTTGCCCAAAAAGCCGCCCTTACTATTCTTAATGGCACCATTGCCGGTAAAATCAACCGCGGTAAAAATCAAACATTTTTTTTCGCGAAATAAACCTTTTTTTGCTTTTAGAGCGCTTTTCCGAAAAGGTGAAGCGGTTTTCGGACAAAAAACGCCGGTCAAAATAGATAAGCCGCCGATCTCCAATCAGATCGAAATGCGCTCTAGTGGCCTAGACTCGCTTTTGGCTTGTGGCTTTTTAACAAAAAGCACAAGCACGGTAAGGGCGGCAAAAAGCAAAGTGAGAATGAAAAAAGAATCAATAAACGCCATGACCTTGCCTGTTGATGGACAATTTGGTTTAACTCTGCCAAGGCACCAATACGCGATGGATTTGCCGCTGTGCCAAGGCGTATGGCAAGGGCATTTAAAAACTCCATTGCTTGCGCATTGCTATAAGTCAAATTTTCGGCCATGCGCGCAAAATGTAAATCACTCCGCCGCATAATAACCGTGTTGATAGCTGCAAGACCTATAGCGCCGCCTAGGTTACGCATAAGGTTAAAAAGAGCGGACGCATTTTTTATGCGGCTTGGTGACAAGGTGCCAAGGGCAATATTGTTAATTGGCACCATACAAAACATCATCGAAATACCGCGCAAGATTTGCGGCCAAAATAATTCCCAAAAGTCCCAATCGGCTGTCAAGCCGGTTACCATCCATGTGCCAATGCCAAAGCCGGCAAAGCCAAGCGCCATCATCAAACGCGGATCCATTTTTTCTGAAATAATACCGGCAAAGGGGGCGGCAAAAAACATGGCAACGCCCGATACAAACATCGTCTCGCCAATCATCAAAGCGTCATAACCGCGTATTCGCCCAAGATAAAGCGGATATAGATAGGTAAGACCATAAAGACCAATGCCCATAATAAATGAAAAAAGTGAGCCAAGGGTAAAATTGACATCGCTAAAGGCACGCAAATCAACAATTGGTTCTTTAACCGTAAAAGCCGCCAAAAAAATAAAATACCACTTATCACAACAATAATAGCAAGGGTGCGGATAGTGGGTTCATCCATCCAGTCATTGCGCGGGCCTTCTTCCAACACATATTCAGCGCCGCCAAGTAAAACAGCCATAAAAAGCAAGCCCCACCAATCAAATTTGGCAAAGAGCGAGGAATCGCCCTTGTCAAAATCAATAAAGCGCCATGCGGCAGGCGGCAACCAAAATACCGGGAATAAAATTAACAAGAAATAACCAATGCCACGATAAAGCATGGCTTAAATAGCCGCCAATCGTAGGGCCAATAGTTGGCGCAAGGGTTGCAACTAGGCCGATTAAGGGAGAAACAATGCTGCGTTTGGGAGGCGGAAAAATAGTGAAAGCTGCCGCAAAAACGCTTGGAATCATGCCGCCACCAAGAAAACCTTGAATAGCGCGATAAATGATCATCTGTTCAATCGAGGTTGCGGTGGCACAAAGTAGGCTGGCAAAGGTAAAACCAATGGCCGATATGGTAAAAAGTGTGCGGGTGGACATTAAGCGCCCTAAAAAGCCCGACAAGGGAATCATAATCACTTCCGCAATAAGATAAGACGTTTGCACCCAAGAGATTTCATCACTGCTTGCTGAAAGCCCAGCTTGAATTTCGGCAAGCGAAGCCGAAACAATCTGGATATCCAAAATCGCCATGAACATACCAAATACCATGGCCATAAAGCCGAAGATATGGCGAGCGCTAACGCTATTTGTCTCACTTTGCGGTACATCGTCTTCTTTACTCATGCCATAACCACTTTTATCGCTTCAAATTAACCTATATTTGGTTGTGATTAATATTTAGCATCTAGGGACCATAATGAGCATGACTATTCAAATTTTCGCCCTCCTAAAATATAAAACCTCAATCTAGCAGCGTTTCACCTCTAATTATGTAGCGTATTATCGCAAATTGCAAAATTAAAAGATTAAAAAATGTATATCAATCTGGTTCCCTCGCTTAATTGATCGTTTAATTGACCACTTGCCCCTAAAACGTCAAAGATATCGCTTATACGCGTTGATGGTTCTTTATCCGCTTTTGCGGATTATCTAAGGCAAAGGTCGAGGTAGCCTTTCATTAACTTGCCTTAGAGCGCATTTCGATCTGATTGGATCAGATATGCGCTCTAATCCATTGTTTGACCAACGTTTTTTGTCCGAAAACCGCTTCACACTTTTTAGAAAACGCTCTAATGTGCAAGGTCCCTATGATTGTTGACCGTTGTTTTTTTGACCAAGACAACAAGCAAAGTAAGGCCAATAAAGAGTAAAGTAAGGATAAAAAAGGCGTCTATAAAAGCCATGATGGTGGCTTGTTGGCGTACAAGCTTATTTAATTGTACGAGCGCAGCGCTGTCAGAAGGGTTACCGGGCGCACCGAGGCGAATGGCCATTTGATCAATAAACAGCATGACTTGCCGATTGCCGGCATGCAGGGTTTCGGCAATGCGCTGAAAATGGAAATCAGATCGTTTTATGATAACAGTATTTATTACAGCAAGCCCCATTGCGCCACCAAGGTTGCGCAGCAGGTTAAAAATTCCCGATGCGTTTTTGAGTTTGTTGGGTGGCAGCGTACCAAGGGCAATATTATTAATCGGCACCATGCAAAAGATTAAGGATGCACCGCGTAAAACTTGCGGCCAAAATATCTGCCAAAAATCCCAATCGGCGGTAAGCCCGGTTACAATATAGGTTCCAAGTGCAAATCCTGCAAAACCTAACAACATCATTAAGCGTAGGTCTATTTTTGTTGAAAGATAGCCAGCCAGAGGCGCGGCAAGAAACATGGTAAGTCCAGAGACAAACATCGTTTGTCCGATCATCAGCGTGTCATGACCACGAATTTCGCTCAAATAAAGCGGATAAAGATAGGTAAGGCCATAAAGTCCGATTCCCATGACAAAAGAAAAGCCGAGCCAAGGGCAAAATTGCGATATTGAAAAGCATCAAAATCGACGATCTTGTTTTTACTGGTCAAACTGCGCCAAAATAATATCCCAGCAATCCCTGCAACAATCATAACGGTCTCAATTGTTCGGCTTTCCAGCCAATCCTTGCGCGGGCCTTCTTCTAAAAAATATTCAACACCGCCAAGAAAAATTGCCATAAAAAGCAAAGCAAACCAATCAAATTTTGCTAAAAGGCGGTCGCCTTTATCAAAATTGATAGCGCCATACTCCAACGATGATAACGATAATTCCCGGTATGAAGTTATGAGAAAAAGCCAATGCCAAGAAAATGCATGGCAAATATATCCACCAACCGTTGGACCAATGGTGGGGGCAAAGGTTGCAACAAGGCCAATTAACGGTGAAACAATGTAGTTCTTAGACAGTGGAAAAATGGTAAAGGCACGGCAGCATAACGCGGAATCATACCCCGCCTAAAAAACCTTGCAATGCTCGGTAAACAATCATTTCTTGAATTGAGGTAGCCGTGGCGCAAAGAACGCTTGCCAAAGTAAACCCCACAGC
Organism: Lamproptera curius; assembly: GCA_029286875.1. NCBI lineage: Eukaryota > Metazoa > Arthropoda > Insecta > Lepidoptera > Papilionidae > Lamproptera > Lamproptera curius. The sequence goes on from JAGSMT010001564.1 coordinate 8,840, forward strand.
AGAAATTGTAAAAAGCATTCGCGTTGATAAAAGCCGCCCTAAAAAACCCGATAAGGGAATCATAATAACTTCAGCAATGAGGTAGGAGGTTTGCACCCAAGATATCTCGTCACCACTCGCAGATAAACCGGCTTGAATTTCAGATAGCGAGGCAGAAACAATCTGAATGTCAAGCAGAGCCATAAACATGCCAAACACCATAGCGATAAAACCGATAACTTGACGCCAATCAATCCTCTCGGATGGTGCAGCAGCGGCACTTGCAGCAGTCATTGTAACTCCATTTCGTAAAACAGTTTAAAAAAAGGTGAAGCCTCATCTCAAGCCGTGCTAAGAATGTGGTTCCAACCTAGGATTGTTTAAAAAACAAGTAATCACAGTTTTTTAAAGCGATATTCAATGTGCGATACTTGGCATTTATGCCCTAAAACGGTCTTTAGAGCGTTTTCCGAAAAGTGTGAAGCGGTTTTCGGACAAAAAACGCGCTGTAAACAATGGATTAGAGCGCCGATCTGATTCAATCAGATCGAAATGCGCTCTAATACGCCAATTTCCGATTCTATCTGGCCTTAAGCGGAGCCAAAAAAGCAATGACTTGTCCAAAATGGAAAATTATTGGTCTTTATGAGGCACTTTAAAAAAGCCTATCGGTTGCAATGAAAATCTAGCATCCAATCGCCACCAGGTGAAAATCGCTCGGTTATAGGTCCGCCCTTTAAGGAGAAGTTCGGGTATCGATGGTCGCGCGCACGCTCATTCCGGCTCGAATACGCCCAGTTTTTAGCACTTCGTCGGGAATGGATATGCGTACGGGAATCCTCTGTACAATTTTGGTAAAATTTCCCGTGGCGTTTTGTGGTGGCAAAATCGAAAAAACCGCTCCCGAGGCAGGGGATAGTGATAATACCCTTCCTTCAAAGCCTTTTCCGTCCGCGCCATCAATTGTTACAAAAGCTTTTGAATCAGTGAAAATATCGGCAATCTGCGTTTCTTTATAATTGGCTTCAACATAGAGAAATTTATTGGGAACTAATGCCGCTAATTGCTGACCATTAGCCACGAGATCACCCTTTTGGCTCGACAAATTGCCGATTATGCCGTCGATTGGTGCGCGAATAATGGTAAAATTAAGATCGCGTTTGGCTTTTTCTTGCGCAACTT
>JAGSMT010001564.1:15000-20812 GCA_029286875.1 Lamproptera curius
TCTAGCCATGAGCAGGCTGAAGGTAAGGTAACACTTACTGGAGGGCCGAACCCATATCTGTTGCAATAGATCGGGATGACTTGTGGCTAGGGGTGAAAGGCCAATCAAACTCGGAAATAGCTGGTTCTCCGCGAAATCTATTTAGGTAGAGCGTTCGTTTTATTCTCCAGGGGGTAGAGCACTGGATGGGCTAGGGGTCCTCACCGGATTACCAAACCTAACCAAACTCCGAATACCTGGAAGAACTGACGAGCAGACACACGGCGGGTGCTAACGTCCGTCGTGGAGAGGGAAACAACCCTGACCACCATCTAAGGTCCCCAAGTTATGGCTAAGTGGGAAAGGATGTGAGGATCCCAAAACAACCAGGATGTTGGCTTAGAAGCAGCCATCATTTAAAGAAAGCGTAACAGCTCACTGGTCTAAATAAGGGTCTTTGCGCCGAAAATGTAACGGGGCTAAAGCCATACACCGAAGATGTGGATTTACACGTAAGTGTAAGTGGTAGCGGAGCGTTCCATAAGCCTGAGAAGGGATACCCGTGAGGGATCCTGGAGGTATTGGAAGTGAGAATGCTGACATGAGTAACGATAAAGGGAGTGAGAGACTCCCTCGCCGAAAGTCCAAGGGTTCCTGCTTAAAGTTAATCTGAGCAGGGTGAGCCGGCCCCTAAGGCGAGGCCGAAAGGCGTAGTCGATGGGAACCACGTTAATATTCGTGGGCCTGTGGGAAGTGACGGATTGCGTAAATTGTATTATCTTATTGGATTGATGATGCAGTGAAGCAGTTCCAGGAAATAGCTCCCACATTAAAGACCGTACCCGAAACCGACACAGGTGGACCGGTAGAGAATACCAAGGCGCTTGAGAGAACTATGTTGAAGGAACTCGGCAAATTGCACGCGTAACTTCGGAAGAAGCGTGACCCTTTAGCGGGCAACCGTTAGGGGGTGGCACAGACCAGGGGGTAGCGACTGTTTACCAAAAACACAGGGCTCTGCGAAGTCGCAAGACGACGTATAGGGTCTGACGCCTGCCCGGTGCTGGAAGGTTAAGAGGAGATGTGCAAGCATTGAATTGAAGCCCCAGTAAACGGCGGCCGTAACTATAACGGTCCTAAGGTAGCGAAATTCCTTGTCGGGTAAGTTCCGACCTGCACGAATGGCGTAACGACTTCCCCGCTGTCTCCAACATAGACTCAGTGAAATTGAATTCCCCGTGAAGATGCGGGGTTCCTGCGGTTAGACGGAAAGACCCCGTGCACCTTTACTATAGCTTTACACTGGCATTCGTGTCGACATGTGTAGGATAGGTGGTAGACTTTGAAGCAGTGGCGCCAGCCATTGTGGAGTCATCCTTGAAATACCACCCTTATCTACATGGATGTCTAACTGCATCCCGTTATCCGGGATCAGGACCGTGTATGGTGGGTAGTTTGACTGGGGCGGTCGCCTCCTAAAGAGTAACGGAGGCGCGCGATGGTGGGCTCAGAACGGTCGGAAATCGTTCGCTGAGTGCAATGGCATAAGCCTGCCTGACTGCAAGACTGACAAGTCGAGCAGAGTCGAAAGACGGTCATAGTGATCCGGTGGTCCCGTGTGGAAGGGCCATCGCTCAACGGATAAAAGGTACGCCGGGGATAACAGGCTGATGACCCCCAAGAGTCCATATCGACGGGGTTGTTTGGCACCTCGATGTCGACTCATCGCATCCTGGGGCTGGAGCAGGTCCCAAGGGTATGGCTGTTCGCCATTTAAAGCGGTACGTGAGTTGGGTTCAGAACGTCGTGAGACAGTTCGGTCCCTATCTGCCGTGGGTGTAGGAATATTGATAGGATCTGTCCCTAGTACGAGAGGACCGGGATGGACGTATCTCTGGTGGACCTGTTGTGGCGCCAGCCGCATAGCAGGGTAGCTATATACGGAAGGGATAACCGCTGAAGGCATCTAAGCGGGAAACCCACCTAAAAACGAGTATTCCCATGAGAACCGTGGAAGACGACCACGTTGATAGGTCAGGTGTGGAAGTGTGGTAACACATGAAGCTTACTGATACTAATCGTTCAATCGGCTTGATCGTTCCCATTACCTATATCCAGTTAATTATATTATCGCTTATGAAGCACAAATAAGCTGCTAAATGCGATAAAAATAAATAGAAATTTAAGCATTGCATATTTAATAATATATGCAGTTTATCTGCGTATGAAAATTATGCGCAGCTTAATACAGCAGAAAAACAAATCCAGCTTCTTATCGTTCATGCCTTTCGCCGACCTGGTGGTTATGGCGGAGCGGCTGCACCCGATCCCATTTCGAACTCGGCCGTGAAACGCTCCAGCGCCAATGGTACTTTGTCTTAAGACACGGGAGAGTAGGTCGCTGCCAGGTCTGCAAAATGCATGAACGAAAGTCTCACAATCTTCAAAACACTAAATCCTTGGTCAAATCTGATATAGTCCAAAATTTATCGCTTTAAATCTTGTTAAAGCAAATTGGATATAAACCACTTAATCAAGATAACAGCGTTTAAAATCTTTTGTTGCTCTTAAAATATGGTGTTTATGTAAGTATCAGATAATCCATCACATCATACCGGTGGTGTGCGAAAGATTATTGCACTTTGGTTAAAAGTTGATGGGACTTTTGACCTTAAATAATGCAATAGAACAACTAGTTTTAAAGCATAAGTTCACCAAGGTGATGCGCTTTAAAAACACTTGACGCGGGGTGGAGCAGCCCGGTAGCTCGTCAGGCTCATAACCTGAAGGCCGCAGGTTCAAATCCTGCCCCCGCAACCACTGAAAACAGCCCTATCCCAAAAGTCTATTATGGCTGTCTGATGCTATACGTTTGATGAAGTCGATTGCCTGCTCAAACATTATGCCCCTAGCTTAAACTGCTATCGTACCAAATACATATTCCAATGTCAGTCAAATCATATCACATATATACCGACAGCGTTGGTAACGCAGTTTCTAATTCGTCCTGTTGTAAGTGTATCGTTTCAGACTCACGATCTTGCTTATAGCCATTGTAGATACTTAAAATATTAGCTAATTCGCCCTTTACCTCCAATGTATCTGGCTTATGGTCTGGATCAAAAAATATCCGGCTCACTAAATTACGGATTAAGCCATGTGCAAAATAAGAGTGCATATTATTTTCAAGTTGGTTAGATAGATCATCTACATAAGCTTTATAGAGTGAGGCAAAGTTTGCTGGCAAAATGGGTATTGGTGATTTCAACTCTTTTAGTTGGCGTTTGAATTGTTGCTGTTGAACTTCTAGTTTTTGGAGTTCTTGATCAATCAGATTAATACTACGTCCCTGTTTTATAAAACTCAACAGATTATCAATTTCTTTGGCCTTGTCGCAAATATTATTCGTAATTTGTGTTAACGTAAAAAATATAAAATTTTGAGACTATGCCTTCCTGTTTTAGGGAGGCATCGATGCTAGAAAGATTAAAGAATAAATTATTTCATCGTGCAAGGAATGATTTTAAAGGTCGCCACTTTGACGCAATGATCATTATTCAGGCTATCAATTGGTATCTGCGTTATTGTTTAAGCTATAGAGATATTGAAGAGCTGTTATTGGAGCGCGGCATCAAGGTTGATCATAGTACAATCAACCGTTGGATATTGAAATATGCGCCATTAATGGAAAAACGCTTACGGAATTTCAGAAAGCCCCATTGCGGCTCAGTTCGCATTGATGAGACCTACATCAAGGTTAAAGGCCAATGGAAATATCTCTATCGCGCAATTGATAAACACGGTGTATCCATTGATTTCTTACTGACAGCATCGAGAGATAAAGGTGCTGCCATTCGCTTTTTCCGAAAAGCTTTTAAAGATGATAGGCTCTTTGCACCTTCAAAGATTGGAACAGATAAAGCAAAAGCTTTTCCTTGTGCGTTGCAGTCATTAACTGAAGATAACTTGCTTTCTAAAAAGCACACCCATTACGCTACCAAGGTACTACAACAAGGAATTGAAAGCGATCATTATCGGCTTAAAAAGCCAATGTCGCGCAGTGGTGGCTTTCAATCATTCAGGACGGCCAAGCGAACGATAAGCGGCTATGAAGCGATGCTTTGGCTCAAAAAAGGATTTGGGTCAAAAGGTGCATGGACTACACTAGAGCAAAACCAATTGCTACACGATATATTTGGAATTAAGATGGTTAACAATACCTAAAGACTAGGCGTTCAAGGCATAAATGCGTCTAATTTAAAATTTGCGACAAGGCCTTTTTACCAATCGCCCTCAATCAGATTTTCATTCTTGAAAATGATAAAATGTCGGAATTAGCTAAAAAAGTGGTTTTCAGCTTTTGGGAAACCTATGATGAAAATCATACCGTTGTGCGCTTTGCTACCAATTGGGCACCAAGCGAAGCGGACATTGATGAATTATTAGCGATTATTTAGAGCGTTTTTCGAAAAGTGTGAAGCGGTTTTCGGATAAAACCAGGATGGCTAAGCGGCGATTCTGATCCAATATCAAATGCGTCTAAGGTAAGATGAACAGACGCAATCAAAAGGCGCGTCTGCTACATCAGTGTCTTTATTATGGTTTTGGTGCTTCAACCAAAATTTTAATTTGGGTCTTTTCCTTGACCAAGGTTTCAAAGCCTTCCGCAACAATATCGTCAATCTGGATTTTCTTGGTAATTAGCTTATCGGCAGCAAAATAGCCTTGCGTCATTAATTCCATAGTGGCGGGGAAAATATCGCGATAGGCAATGGTGCCTTCATGCTACGCTCTTTCAGCACCAGCGTATTTGGTTGAATGGCGGCATCTTTTTCCCAAATGGAAACCACAATAACCTCACCCTCATAGCGCACACAATCAATATTTTGTTGTAAAACGCTTGGCACGCCCGTTACTTCAAAGGCAACCTCAACACCGCCGCCAGATAATTTGCGGATACGCTCGCTGACATTTTCATTTGCCGGATTAATGGCGTGGCTTGCGCCAGCTCTAAAAGCTTTTTGCTGCGTTGCTAAGTTCAACAACATAAATTTCTCCGCCTGCCGCGCCAATGCTTCCACCAAAAGACCAATTGCCCTGCACCAAAAACAACCGCCTTATCACCAGCGCGCAATTTGCTTATCCGCACGGCATGAAGCGCAACGGCTGCAGGCTCTACAATGCGCCTTGCTCAAGCGACAAGCTATCGGGCATTTTATGCACCATATGCTCAGCTACAACCGTATAGGTTGCAAAACCACCACCGCCGCCTGAAAGGCCATGAAAGCCCAATTCATCGCAAAGATTATATTTACCATGGCGACAAGCATCGCATCTGCCGCAGGATAAAATAGGTTCAACCACCACGCGGTCACCCACTTTAACGCGGTTAACGCCTTCGCCAATCTCGGTGACTATGCCTGAAAACTCGTGCCCCATAATGATTGGCGCTTTTTCGCCGCTAATTGCATGGGGCTTATCAACGGGAATAAAAATAGGCCCTGCAATATATTCATGTAAATCGCTGCCGCAAATGCCCGTCCACGCAACTTGGATTTTAACTTTTCCAGCGCTTAGCTGAGGCTCTGCAACATCTTCAACTCTAATATCACCCGCTTTATGCCAACGTGCAGCTTTCATGCTGTTTTCCTTTCGGTCAAACGAGTTATTTCCAACTGGTTCATTCCTGTAACCAGTGGATATTTTCGGGGCTAATGGTAAAGTTTACGCGCTATTTTGAGAATGTCATAATATTTAAAAGTTTTGAACCTATTTCAAATAGCCCAAAACCCAAGATAGATCAAAAAACCCCGTATTTTTTTGTGGTGCGGGG
>JAGSMT010001566.1:0-24845 GCA_029286875.1 Lamproptera curius
TCATGGTCACCTGCTAATATTGCGTAAAATAATTATGCGCTGTTAGAGGTCGGTCATATTTTTCGGTTAAAACTTTACTTGTTTGGACCGTGTAAAGAGGGTCAGGGGCGGACTAAAGTTCGTCTGTCAAAGTTTTTTTTCACAATCCGTAAAGCTTTTTTTTTAAATCATGTGGGGTATTCGCGTAAACGCAACGAAATTATCAATAAATGCCGAAAGCGGAAGTTGCGTAGCACCTGCGTATCATTTGACTTATGAGTTCATTGTACAAAAACAACACAGTTATAAAAAAATCATTTTTGTTATAGCCAATTGAAACGAGAGTTACTTCAAGGGTCTCTTGTTCTCCTGGTCTTGTGGTCTTACTTCTTCTTTGGAAATTAATGTAATTTTTTACGTTACATACTTAACATTCTATAATGGATATAAATACGGTTATTTCAGAATTACCGTTTTAACGTAAACGTTCCGCTAGGACGTTTGAATCTACTTTTGTTGATTAAACGATTTTGCACTCAAATTCGACAATTTATGTAAGTTCCTCATACAGAATACGTGCTTAAAGTTTAATATCGCGTTGTTTGTAAACGTGTCATAATGTAATATTACATAAGTTAAGTATAGTAAGTAATGTTTATTATAAAAAGGTAAGTAACTACTTTAATGTTATAATAAATGCAGTAATGTTAACAGCATATAAATAAATCAGCGAATCGCAATCTCAACATATGTTTTCGCAATATTACTTTTCTGTCTGGTGCGTATTTCATCAAGTTAATTACAAGGATACAATCTTCAACTTTTATCGCTTTAATACGTTTTTACACAAAATTCAGGACAACCTGTAAATACAAAACGAAAGTACCAAAATTCAGGTATGTTAAGTTATATTTAAAATCTTTCTTTAACAAGATTTAGTTAAGTTCTAGGTGTAAATATTAATAAATATGTATACAAATCTCTCTCCTATATAAAGATTGTAATGCAGTCTAATTAAAGTTCAGGAATATTTATTTCTCATTGCTCCGCTCCTAGTGATCCGATTTTATTCATTCTTTTTATTATAAAGCGGAAATATTTAAAAACAAAATAGAAATGCGTCAAAACCCTCAGTAATTGAAACACGTCGGGGTTCTTTACTTTATTGTCGTACGCCTTCAAAAATAATAAACTTAAATTTTTGACCGATTTCCCAAAATATAGAGGTACTCAATTCGGAGCGTATGTTTTTTTAATATTTATGTTACCTCGCTGCTCCGCTCCTAGTGCTCTGATTTTGTTTCTGATTTTTTAATGATAGATATTAGGGTCATTTAGTCCAAATTTCCGCGAGGGTATATATATATATATGTTTTAAGGATAATCCACAATAAACATTTTAAGTGGTAGCCGTGTTTATCATTGAAAATTAGTGTGAATTACTTTCTCATAAGTAAGCAAACCAGTACAACTAATCCTCGGTTCATTTTAAATATATTCCAAAGGGGACAATTGGCGGAAACCGTAAATGGCAAATAAAAAAGTTTGGAGAGAAGCAAATGGTCTGAGAAATTACTTTGAAACGTTTTCAAGCACGATAAACCACGAAGTTCTCGACTTTTTTCTAACTTATGCCATAGTGTTCGAAAAATTTTACAAATAATTTACCATTTACTTCGGTTTACATCATATAAAACTCGTCACTTGTGAAACTTGTACTGGCAAAGCTTAAATAACTTTGATAACTCAATATTAAATTTGAGTTTGGTTGTAAAATAGTCAATTTATGTTCACTTAATATCAGGATCAGTAAGAAGATAGAAATGTTTAATATATTTAGTCAGGTTATCTATTCTTAACATTTCAAATCAACTAAAACTACTGATGATTACTTTGCTCTCGAACTCTGACATCCATCTCCTTTTATAGCAAACCCTAACCCCTTGTGGTGAAATTTCGTAAATCCGTTCTAGTAACCTCTACTCGGCAAAAGGAATATTCCTACATTACTACCTCAATCAATAAATAATGGACCAAAACGTTTCTATAAAATATACAGAAAATCTGGTAACGAGGTGACATATTAAAAAAACATAGGCTCCGGAATTAAGTACCTCCTTCCTTAGAATTGGTCAAAATTTTATATTATTATTTTGAAGGCGTACGATATTACGGTAAAGTACCCGGACTTGTTCTGACACTACTGTGTTCCGGTTTGAAGGGCACCGTAGCCAGCGTATTTACTGGGTAAACGAGACTTAACACCCTATGTCTCACGGTAGGCAGCGCGTTGGTGATACCACTGGTATTAGCAGTCTATGGGCGTCGGTGATCACCGACCGACTGCTCGTCTGCCTGCGTATGCCATAAAAAATAAAAAAAAAAACTTGTTTCAAAAATAGTAAGGGTTTTGACGCATTGCCACTTCTGTTTTAAATATTTTCGCTTTATAATAAAGAGAATTAATATAATGCACGAGCACTAGGAACGGAGCAAGCAAGGAATCATAAAAACATACTTCCTGACTTGAGTAACTCCATCTTTCTCTCGAAAGCCAGTCAAAAGAAAAGTTTTGCAAGTTTTTCGGACAGATCAAATCTGCTAAACTGGCAGCAGCATGAAGTTCAGAGGACTCCAAAGAATCAAGAGATTTTGTATTTGAAACATTTTCATAGGTTTCAATAAATTTCGTTAAGCTTTCGAATAGAAATATTATACATTTTAAGTTGAATATGTTATAAACTGCGCTGCTTGGATAAAAATAAATGTTATCAAAACTTTTTAAAATATAACAAGTATAATTCATTACTGCAACTTTCATTGCTGTTTATCTTATAGCGGGCTGTGTGCTGTTTATATTATATATCCTTTATTATTTATATTGAACAAATAAGAATTTTCGTCAACGTAACTCTTTTCATCTACACTTTTTCCTCGTATATAATATAACATAAAGATTAAGGAATATCGTTCCTTAGTTTTATTTCCCAACACAAATCACGGAAATAATAACCTGAACTAGGCCCTAGGGAGCGTTATAATTTTTCCCTCGGACGTAGCGATAACTTGTTGTTTATTTCTTTTTTCAAGAATGACTTTATCTTAGAATATTATAGAATAAGTTATAGCACATAAATGTTTACTTGCCGAGCACTAACATTATTTCAATATAATAATATTTTACAAATAAAAAATAATTGATTAAAAATTGGTTTTATTATTTGATTTAAAATATGAAATACATTTAGTATTATCACTATTAGCTTCGTTTAAAAATTGCTGTCAACGATGGATGATCCAAATTAATAATTTTATGACTATTATATTGCTTTGCTTTAATTACGTGTAAATCAACAAAAATAGAAAATCAAATTATAATATAACCATTTATATGATAACATATTTAATACCGAATCAATCTTGTGTTCTTTCCAACTTAAGTTGCGTATCGATCCATGGTTAAACATTTTCTCCATTGTGTTTTATACAATACTAGCGACCAGCTTCGGCTTTGCACGATAAAACCATTATTGTGTTTTAACCCTAACTGATACCTACTGACATATACCATCCCAGACATTTTTGTTTACCTTTTAAGATTTACAGTATTTAAGTACATTATTATGGATTATCTCGTGGGTTGCGGCCAGCGTTCGCAATGTAAGCGCAAAAAAACGTGTTTATTTACACCATTACTATATTAGTTTCTCTACAATATCATGAATGTATTATACATATCAACCTTCCCCTTGAACCACCCCATAAATTAAATTGAACTACTTTAATTTTAAAGTGTACTTTAAAAAAATCACTACATAGACTTAGTTTTATACTATATAGTGATTTACCGTTCCTGATGTTCAATGCTTTTTGTTCTTACAATGTTTACTCTTTATTTATCATGACTTTAAACATAAGAATTGTTTTTTAGTAACAACAAGTTGTGCAAATTATACTGCAGCAAAGTGAGCAGACATAAATAAATCATCAAATCGCGATCTGGAATCTCAATAAATCTTTTCGCAATATTGCTATCCGTATTTTAAATGTTCTGTTAAGATTATTTAAGGTGGCAATATTCTGCTTGTATTTTTGTTAATCTGACCAACCAGCCAAATAAAAAAAGTTTTGATCGATGTTCTTTCTTATCAATACCAAAATCTGTTATCATAGAAACTAACAAAAAAAGACAATAGAGCATTTACACGTTCTTTTAATATGTAAAACTTGATTCAGAAACAAATATCATGGTATTTATGCAAACAAAGGTAAAATTTTAGGTTATAGGTGTATCAAGCAAATTATCGTAATTTTATGTTGTGTTAGGAAATATATAAATCATTTATTTTAACATTAATGAACCAACCAACTGTTAACACTTACAGTTGTAGCTAAATTTACTTCGGCTGTAAAATATTTATGCCTTAATTCTAATAAATATTTTGTTATAAATATGTAATGTGTCCCATGTCTGGTCTTGCAACTATTTTACGACCAATAAAATATTTGTACAGCAAATTGTAAGTTAAGTATAAACTCGAAAACTAAAACGTTTTATGCGTCTTCGACATAAAATGCGTAGAACTTATGAGTCTATATATATTTGTGTCCTCGATTACTAGCTTTTACGTTAAAAATAGTATTATGCTATATATTTTCTAATTTATAAGCTGTTGTTTATAAATTTTCTGATTTATAAACAACAGCTTATAAAGAAAATTTACATAAAGGAACAAAGTACACAAATACTGACATCCATTAGTCAGATCACATAATTTTGTATACGAAAGCCGAATTGTCATTTCACGCCAGGTTATAGGTTTAAATAATTGTAAAGTAATTAAACGCAATTAAAGCCGTTAGATTGTAATAAATATCTTTATTCAACATAGGAGCGATACACTCAGTTATTGATTGTCAAAAATCTACCAGGGGTTCGGAAAAGGACGCCTCTGACCTGAGAAGAACCAGTGAAAGAAACTCAGCGGGACTTTTATTTTTGTCATCTTTTACAATATAATTGAAACAATAAACAAACAAATAAAAGCATAAAATTATGATGTTATTGAAAAAAGCCTGGAGCGAGCATTCCATTACCAGAGTGTGCTATCATTTAAAAACTCATTTTCATTGTAATAACCTTTAACACACAAACGTTCCTTGACATTTTTAATTTATATGGATAAATCTGAACGTTTTTCTGCACATACATTAAATTTTCAAAAATATATTCAGAACTAAAGGTCAATATTTTAATTTGAGTAAACAACTCTCTGAGTGATTTTTTTGGGCCCAGGTTATAGACTGCACGAATAGCTCTTTTAAAGGACGAAGATACTAATATCGGTCGTGTTTCCCACAGTAGAATGCCATAAATCATTATACTGTGGAAGTAATATTATATACCAACGGGCTGTCTCCACGTCAGTTATTTGTCTAATTTCTTTACAGCATATGCCAGGACCTAAGTTTATTCCATGTCCATTTACATGGGGTGCCCACTGCAACTTGGCGTCTATTGTTATGCCGAGAAACACAGTACAATGAACAAGGTGTAGCGCTTCCCATCTAAAGACACGTGAAAATTACCACATTTTACATAAGGGGTCATAAAATTAAAACATTTAGTCTTTTTGTTGTTTAGAAGTTAATTATTGACACTGAACCAATGCACTTCTTTGGAGAGACTATTATTTACATTGTCATTAATCAATGTATTACGTCCGAGTTTAAAAAATTAAAGCATCGTCCGCAAAAATACTATCTCATTGTTATTGTTAACTATATCTGTAGATCATTTACTATAAACAAGGGTGAGAAAAGGTCCAAGAACAGATCCTTGTTGGACACCCATACTTACTCAGGCCCCAGGAGATCTCTTACCATTTACGTCAACCCTCTGAGATTGATGGCCCAGGTATTTTTTATGGCATACGCAGGCAGACGAGCAGTCAGGCCACCTGATGGGAAACACTGACGCCTATAGACATTAGCAATACCAGTGGTATCGTCAACGCGCTGCCTACCGTAGACATAGGGTGTTAAGTCCGTTTACCCAGTAAATACCGGCTACGGTAACCTTTCAAATCGAAACACAGTAGTGTTTCACACATGCTTCGCGGCAAATAGGCACCGTGGTACTACACCCAGACGGTCTCCTGTAAACAGAGGACCTACCACCGGTATGAAAGCAGAAGATCGAGTGCGGTATTTTTAACACCATAGTAGCGTAGTTTCCTGACCAGAGTCGCATGTTGAACACAATCAAAAGCCTTTAAAATGCTTCTCAGAGCTCGTATATATTTTTAACTAGTCGAACACCTGCGTCAGTTGTGGAGCCGCCCCTAGTGAAGTCGTACTGCTTATTATATACTGCAATAGCAATTATTCAAAGATTTTGCTCAGAGTAGGCAGTACGGATGTAGGTCTAAAATTATTTGGATCGATTATTTATATATATATGTCGATTATTTATCTTACATTAAGGATATGAATATCAAAGTTAGTCTAGTTAGCGAAAGGCTAGTAATCTACTTATCCTAAACTAAAAAAATAATCTTGTTATTTCTTCACTATATCTGGCAGAGGCCATAAAATACATTTTTGTTTTTAGCAATTAGAACAAGTAGAATGTTTGAAACATTGTGAATAGATATCTATTATTTAGAACTCAGAAGACTACTCGTTTAGTACGTTATAAAAGATGAGTGAGAGCAAGGATATTTTCGCCTCGAAGTCTTAAAAAAAAACCTTCAATGATAAAATTATTGAAACATATTATTTAGTTAGACATAAGTAATAATTTTCGTTATAATGTAACATGTATATTAATATAATTATTTTTATTTATTAAAATTTCATGCTCAATCACACAATGGCGGACCTAATCTCAAAAGGTATTCTCACCAAACAAACTGATGGGTATATAGACTAAAATGAGGTAGTTGCACTTCGGTATGGAGATAAAAAGTTGAGAACAGTTTATTAAAAGCTTAAGGAATGCAGAGTTCTGTATATAATCTAATTTAAGTGAAACAAGTACTTAATGTGTACAAAGATATAATTAAATATACATACATAATATATGTATCTTTTAGCCAGCTTCTTCTCAGGTCAGAGCGTTCTATTCCGACAGGTGGTACCATCAACGAATAAGATTAATGCTTGTTGTTCCTATAATCGAGATTTGTGATTGTTCATGTTTAAAAAACTGTATATTTTAATATTTAAAATATGTAATAAATAGAAAATGGATTTATGAATGTAAACGAAATTATTCCGATCATGAACTTGAATATTTATTTAAAGCTAGCTGGTACCTGCAACTTCATCCGCTGTGGAATACTGAGGTCTGTTCAATTATACCTTAAGCGGATATAAGTGAGGTATTGATTGAATCTGTATATAGTAAAGACACTAATAATCATAGTTTTTTCTACAACACAACGAATTTTCATATGAATTTTCATCCTCATTTCGACTCTATTTCGCAATTATAAAAGCCTTATCCGTTCTAAGAAACTATTTTAGATATTTAATCAAATTTCCTTAAAATCAGTTCAGTGGCTTTAGAAAGTAAAGACAAACAGACAGACAGACAGACAGACAGACAGACAGACAGACAGACAGACAGACAGACAGACAGAAGCAGACAGAAGATAGACAGACAGAAGACAGACAGAGCAGAGACGACGACAGACAGACAGACAAATAGACAGACGGACAGACAGACAGACAGACAGACAGACAGAACAGACAGACAGACAGACAGACAGACAGACAGACAGACAGACAGACAGACAGACAGACAGACAAATAGACAGACGGACAGAAGGACAGACAGATAGACAGACGGACAGAAGTACAGACAGATAGACAGACAGACAGACAGACAGACAGACAGACAGACAGACAGAACAGACAGACAGACAGACAGATAGACAGACAGACAGGACAGGACAGACAGACAGACAGACAGACAGAAGACAGACAGACAGACAGACAGGGACAGACAGACAGACAGACAGACAGACAGACAGACAGACAGACAGACAGACAGACAGAGCAGACAGACAGACAGACAGGACAGACAGACAGACAGACAGACAGACAGACAGACAGACAGACACACACACACACAGACAGACAGAGACAGACAGACAGACGATGACAGACAGATGGATGACAGAGACAGACAGACAGACAGACAGAGGACAGACAGACAGACAGACAGAGCAGAACAGACAGAAGACAGACAGACAGACAGACAGACAGACAGACAGACAGACAGACAGACAGACAGACAGACAGACAGACAGACAGACGAAGTGTGAATAATGTAACTGATAAACCTTTTTCTATAAAATAGCCATAAAATATGCCACTATACATTCAGGTGTCACATCATTGCATATGCAATTACAATTAACGTGATGACATTTAACATTAGCCATAGTAATTGCATATGCAATGAAGTGCTTCGTCTCGCTCTCCACTGAGTATTAGTCTCATCAATATGCGGAATACGAATGGAAGTATTAGGTTTCTCAAATCCAAGTTAAAGAAATTAAATGGATTAAAGGCTAAATTGTATGCAAATGATATAATTGTTAAGCCTTTTAATCACTTTATTTATACTTTTAAATTTTTAATAATAACTGAACATTTAATAGTCGAGATAAATATAGATAATTAATATTAGACAGGGGCCGAAAAATTGTTCCATGTCAATTTAAGTTATATTTAAACTGCACTACATACTTTTAACTTTAAACGACATGATTACAAGTGCAACTACGTGAAAACTGAACGTTGTTTGGTTGGTTTTTTTAAATATTCGTCGACGTAAATTATAAATTTGAACGGTAGTTTCTCCTCCTGAATTGTTATAACGTTAATATTATTCTTAGTTTCAGGTACTAACGCTTGTTTTCATATAAGAGAATGGTAATATTGATTGCAGTATAATTGTTTCAATTGGGTAATAAAAATACTAGTTTTGGTTTTTATTGAAATTAAAATGAATAAATGTTAATAATTAAACAGAACTTCTCAGTGATAAATATAAATAGATTTTGATTATCATCATCATCATCCGCCTGTATAAGTCAACAGTGACATAGGCCCTTCCCTATCGGAGCCCCTCTCCACAGGTTGACGTATCACCGCTCGGTAACGCCGGTTGGTGGGTGATCGACTTTTACGCCTATCCAACGCATGGATTATCTTTACTTTTCAAACAATTGGTGATCGGCCCACTTGTCCAAGCCAACGAGAAAACAACGATAATACAAATTTGTTCACTGAGAGCTTCGAATCCACCTTTGATTATTCGACCTCTGGTTTATAAAAGCAAAGGCCAATACTGCTAGTTCACGGAGGCGGCAAGATAAGGGTATGTAGACGACATAATTTATAACACTGAAATTTTTTATAGATTTGGCCTCAAGGTAGCTTTAACGATACAAAACATATTTATTGAATAAAAGGCCTTTTAACGCCATTTATTAAGTTCATAACGCCTCCGTAGCCCTAGTGGTATAGGGGTGTGCTTTAGAAACCGAGGTGGTGGTTCGAATCTCTGCGGGACTCAACTCATTTTCATTGCTGATGCTGATCTCGTTGGTTAGGCAATCTGGCTTGTTTTGAATTGTCTGAAAAGTAAAATGATCCATGTCGGATGAGCATGTAAAGTCGGTCCACCCACCAACCCGCATTGGACCAGCGTGGTGGATAGGTCCAAAACCCCCTAATGGATAGGGGTGTATTAGGGGAGGTCTATGTCCAGCTGTGGACTATCACGGGCTGATGATGATTAAGTTTATTTACATAATTTATTTAGTCACTGGAAAGTGAAAGTAAAAGTTCAAAAAGTCGGGTGTTTAAATACAATTAAATACGCTAATAGGATAAATCCGTTAAAAGTCCATTTATTAAATAATATGTAGTATACGTCTAAATAATAGAAATTAAACATATTTAGTTAAATATTTATTTTATTTGTTGAATTATGTTGTAATACGATGTGACGAGCACAACCTTTACCTGATAAGTGATACGTCCTGCGCATAGTAAATGCTGCGTAAAACGTCACAAATCCCCACCACACTGAGACATGACTTGTTACGGGCTGGTTTCCTCCCTATAAAATGGTGACCTTAAAATGTTTATGACCTCTAAAAAGTAAAACTTACCAACCGTAAAGACCTGTTTTTTTTTTCAGTAACCACGCCGGCCTTGTCCGTCAAACCGGAAGATACTAGTATGTACTTCACACCCCAAGTCTATCCCCTTGATTCGTATTGTATTTTATATGAAACGTTCTTGATCTCTTTACAAGTAATAACTTATTAACCGTAAAGGGATAACTTCACTAGTACGTGGTTCACGATGAGTCAGGAAAGGTTTTTGAATTAAATGACCTACTAATAGCATAAAATTAAAGTTTTTACGAATTTATGTTAATTTTACTCTCATACGCAAAAACATCATAATGGATTTTGTATAATTTACAATTAGATAATACACAAGACTTTTAAATGTGTTTTGATATTAAAATAACAATCAATAAAATTTACTATAATTAGCGGCGATACGCGATTTGACCGAGAAAGGGTATTTTCATTTATATATAACTTTACTCAAATTTTCTTTTTCAAATAAAACCGCCATCGACTGCCTGAACCCATTATGTAACTAATAGATTGTCTTACCCTTGAGCCGAATAAATGATTCTGTAAATAGAAGTAAATAATATAACCCAGTCAAGTCTTACTGACTAATCTCTGATGAAGCATCATTAAGAAAATTATCGTGTTCATGACGCCAGTACACAGAATTTGCCGCAATTAGAAGGAAATGGAGATTTATGTAACTGTGACTGGGAATAAGATTTCCTTAATATATAAGTCTTTTCATAAAATTAATCTCAAGTTAATACGAATGTTTTAACAACTGATTCAAATGGTTATTGCAATCTGTTTTGCAATACTTTATATTGTTAAGTATCAAGTCTACTAAAATATAGCTTTCATTTCATTGTTTAAACAGTTTAGATTTTTTTTTCACGAGAAACAATGTACGGTTAATTAAGAAGTTTGTGAATATTTTAATGATAGCTTATAATGTTACGCTAGCTTTTGCCCTCACATTTATCTTCTTCTTAGATAAAATAAACTAAAATAAGTTCATTACTTTTTCATAAATTTTAGTAACAATTTGTTATCTTTTTACGCAACGGCCGCAACGAATTATCACAAAAAGAATTCACATTTCCTATCTTTTTGCAGCATGAAGTAAGTGTAAGCGTAAGCTTCAAACTTTCTTTTTTTAATATAAATAACTAAAGATGTAAGAAAATTTTATATATCTTTATTAGTTCTTGAAATCCAAAAAGCAAAAAATCGTCAAATTATTTATTGACTATAATGACTTGAATATACAGCTTTTTTGTTTACAATTTACACTGAAATCGTGATTTAATGTTTTACTTATTCAATAATTTATACATTTTTCAAATAATGTTATTTGTAATCTACAATTCGAATATCTTTTTACAATTATTCTCTCATAGTAATTTTTAAACTAAACCTACAAGGTCTTAGTTTAAAAAGTTACTATCTACATATTTTAATGTAACTTGCGAATTCTAACACGTTTCTTCATGCTTCGCAACGTCAATAGTTGGCAGTTAATATAAGTAAATTTATTAAAATACAATCTTTTATATTTCATGTTAGCAAAGGGTAAATCGGGCTGTTTGTTTCATCCTACGCGTAGGGGACAGAGTTGGTTGGTAAAATAAAATTTCAGTTAGATTATATAGCTAGATGGACACATTGAAAAAGTAGTGTAATGTGGGTTCTGAACAAAATTAAATTACGATCACTTGCTTGCTTATCTTCTCCAGTTTTTTTTTCATTCTAAGATTGAGGAAAATTTAACTGAAATTAATAATATACGGTAGAACTTGAAGACAATTAAATAATATGACTAAAATCTTAATCTAACAAAATTTTAAAATCGACGATAAATTTTACTTCTCTTTATTAGCTTATTTATACAAACATGCGAAAAAATAATTCTATGTTAGTAAGCTTAATTGTTTTCTTTAACAAAGAACTTAAAGAAATTACATGTATCATCATAGTATAAGATTAACGATTAACTGGATCATGGAGTACGTTCCAGAGTTTTATATCATAACATACCCAGTAGTACAAAAACCTAGTGCATAGAGGTAAGACAGGGTGACATTATATCTCCGAAACACTTCACCTTTGCATTGGAAGATGCTTAAAATCTTAAGAATTGAAAAAAACGAGGTATAACCATTAATAGCGAATGCATCACCCACCTAAGATTTGCCGACGTCTTAGTCATCATAGTGGAGTCGCTGAAGGGCCTAAATACTATGCTCAATGACCTCTACAGTGTTACCGACGCGTGGGCCTTAGGATGAACATGGACAGACGAAAGTCTTGTCAATCGTTCATGGCATGCGTACGCTGGTGGTTGTTGAGAATGCTGTGCTTGAAGTTGTCTAAGAATTTATTTACCTGGGCGATGTAATCTGGTAAGGTAAGTCCAAATTCGACAAAAGATATACCAATGTCCTATTTGTGTGCATTATGTAATTATTTAATTTTGAAAAAATTTTATGGAACTTGTTTAGTGTTGATTAATATTAACAATAGAGGTAAGCAATTTCATTTACTAATAACAACTATATCTAAGTTAAAATTGTCTAGTGAAGTTTCAAGAGAAACTTTCAGTCACAGTCAATCTAAGTTTCCACAAGTTTATAAGTTTTATTCTAAGACAGGATTATATTGGTACTGTGCTGGTAGTGAATACATAAGAATATGTGAAACAGTAGGCGAACGACGTGTTAAAATTATGCAAGCTAGAAACCATAACCTTTTGAACAGAGCGAGAGCTTTTATTAACACAATAATAATCTTTTACTTTCTTGGTTTGTATATACTTTTAAACTGTCGTAACCATTGTAATGTTTAATGTCTTGTTAACGTTTTCAGTTTAATTGAAGAAAAAAGTTACTTACTATGACGTAATTTTTTTTCGGTTTTAAAATATCTCCATAAGTTAATATTATAAATGTCTTAACTTAAAGATTACCAACTGGCAAGCTACACCTTTTTCAAAGAAGAGTTATGGCAATGACACTTACTCTCCCGGCATATTTCCTATACAGCGTATCAAAGCAAGTCGTAAAGGTGACGTCGTATTATCAAGATTTATAGCGTCACTTAATCTCCTGTCGCTGCAAATCTGCTAATAGTCAATAAATCATTTTTCTATTGTCTTCTTAATGGACCAGACCACCGCAACAAAACTTTTTAGTTTCTTGTTTCTTCTGTATGTGTGGTGTTAACAGTGTACTCCTTTTAAACGGCTGGGCCCGATTTCAATGAAGTTTTTGGGTGTGATCAACTGGATTGGAGGATGGTTTAGATTCACAAATAAGCACCCCGAGAAGATGGTGCAGTTTTATCTATTAATTAAATTATGATATTTTTTCCTTAATTTCATATATTCAATATAGAATATTGATAGATATATCATGCAGTATAACGTCTGTTCGAGCCGCTAGAATGTGTATATAACAATGTTTAAATATTCATGTGTAATATCAATTTGTAAATAATCTTACACATAATAATTATGTGCAATTAGTTCTTATAGATAATATATATATATAAATAATTTTTATTAGTGCCATGCTATTTTACTTTTTCTTGACGTTCGCTTCTTTCGTAGCGTTTAAAAGTTTCATATTATTTTATTTAGAAAAGATTATTTAAATAAGATAATTTAAAACGATTATACGACGTATCTATTCTTTTTAATAACGAAAAAAATGCAAATTAAGATCAGAATCATTCTAATCAGGCAGACAATGTTAATCCTTAAAATCTAACCAAATTAGAATTAACTACTTCTTAATTCTAATTTGCGACTTATGACACTGGGCGTATACACGACATCATATTATTGTAACTGTACTTCTTGTATTATTCTGACAAATGGAGTTTCCACGTAAGTTACAATCAAAAGCAAACTGTGTCATATTTGATTAGGCAAAAGTGAGGGTTGTAAATCTAATTTGCAACGTTGTTAACGTATTCAGCATTTAGTAATTATTATATTAAGCATTCTTAGAATCAATTAAAGGTACTGGCAATGTTGTAAACTTTATGTGAATATAGCAGTCACTTTTCGGCTTATAAAAAGCTATCACATAAACATTTAGAAATAATGGAATATGCAATATAATATTTATACCATCATAAACTAAATAGTTCTATCCTAGGTACAAATATAGCAGACCAAGACTAGCGTTGCTGCGGCTAGGATTTACTTTTTTTACGTTGTAAAAAACAATTTAAGGGTTAAGATAAACGGAAAGAGAATATCGGTCATGAGGACAACCATGTTTTATTAAATAAATGTCATTTTAAAAATAAAAACAGTCACCTCGATGATGCCACATTACACCAGAATACAAAGAAAAAATAATACTGGTATAAAAATCGATTGAATTGGTATTTAAAGTGGACAGACTGAAGACAATTAATCTAAATGTTCCTTCTGTTGATATCGTGCAAAATTCTATACAAAAAAGTTAATTTAAAAAAATTAGTGTTGTTTTTTTAATCTTTTATATTAAAATTGTTATAATTTGTATGGATACGGAGCACTACCACAAAAACATAATTTAAACGTTTTAGTTGCATGGTTACTAAAAAACCAAGAAGTAACGTTGATAACATGCGTCGTTAAGCGTAAGGAAACTACTATCGTATGAAATAATAAATAACGAATATTTACAGTACCTACAATCGTATCCGCCATTGAATATGTCATCAAAATATTTTTATAGGATACAACATCACTTTTATGTAATTTTGCTCTGTAAAAATCCTACAATTTTACACGCATGTTAGAAAGCTATTTTATTCATGACTTTTTTTTATGTTATGAAGTTGCATTTTTGTTTTTAACATTAGATAATAATTATTATAAAATTAAAAGACCAAAACTAATAAATTTTCAGCAATTCCTTTTTATTGTTCCAATTCTCCTATTATAATCGATGAAAAGTAAGAAAAATATTATAACTATTAAACCGCGCCATCTATTGACAAACACAACGCAATCAATCGCCAACTGTCACAGTCTTTTTGTAGCTAACATTTTGCATCAAATAATAATAGAAAAATAAATTGTTGTAAAACATTATTCCGATTGTAATAAATTAAGATGTAAGCTATACTATCTTTTAAGTTGAATTAAACTGCACATGGTGGGCAACTATATTTTAAGATCAGTTAAGTATTTTAGGAGTTCGTCACGGACAAACATCATGACACGAGATTTATATATGTTAAGATGATAATGACAACGCTAATGTTATTTAGTCTCAAGAAAATATTTCTAATAATTAATAATTTAATGCTTTTTAATCTATATTTATATCTAACTAAATTACTCCTGACGCGTTAATGTCAAGTTTTAGTACGCCCACATTAAGCTACATTTATTACTTCAATTTATTAATTCACTTATTTCTCCGTATATAAATGCACTTTTAATGTTATATTTGAAAAAGGCAATTATTCTTTTGTTTACGCGAATACTATACATTATTAAATAAAATAACTTCAAGAATTTTATCGCGTTTATTTTATATTTTTAAATTCCCGACGTTTCGAACACTTTCCAGCGGCCGTGGTTACGGGGTAGACGGTTTAAAAAAGGTATTGTTTTACTATAACTATTGTATAACTAATATGAGAGTATACTAAAATATTTTAAGTACCGCTCTAACAATTCATGAACGATCGCCTAAATACATAAACAGACAGTTGAAACTTTCTTAATCTATTTAGGAAGAGGACAATGTGGCCATCTTGAGAGAACTTTACACAGAGTTTGTTGTTTAAACGATACTCTAAGGGACCCTTTTAATGTAATAAAAGTTGCCCTAAAATACCACTTGTTTAATAAGAGATGAAACAATTGAAAGCTTATCATATTTAAACAGAGCAGTTGATATTATAAAAAAGCGCACATCTAAACTAAAGTGTCAATTTAGTTTGAATAGAATCGGAAATTATTTCTATGCAAGAATAAGGTAAACAAAAAATTGAATGGTCTTTTATCAAATTAGAAATACGCTTATTCTATCTCTATAGAATGCGTGCAAATTTCATAATTAATTTAGGATATATTCTTATTAATTACCTTTGATAACAAAAGATTCATGCAATTAAAAACATTAAAATAAAATTAAGAACAATAGACATCAATATGTATGAATACAACAAGTGAAATTTTTACAAAAAAATATGACCGACTTCCAACAGCGTATGACTATTTTACGCAATATAAGCAGGTAACAACGTGCTCCGTTACTGCTAACTTAATTGAGTCGCGTTTTCTGCCACCGCATTTTAAATCTCTGATAACTTTTAAGGTATTCATTATCAAAATGTCGTCTACAAATATTTTTGTGTCTAATGACAGACACATACAATTATGACACTTCGTTTATATTGTCCTTTACAGCATATTTTAAAACACTTTTATTCCACCCGAACAAAGTCGCGGGTAACAGCTAGTAATAAAAAGTACATTTCTTCACTGTAATATATTATTAGCATCGATGAAGATTATTCAATCTTTACGTTATAATGACAAATTATGACGTGACATCATTTATCACGATAATGTCTCGCCTCTTTTATTGCCTTTTTGAAAACGCGCCACGTCAGTGACACACTGATACAGGACAAAAACCTGAGGGAATTCGTGATGTCTTCGTTCATCGTGTAATACTTTTCGTCTCGTTCCTTTACGAAAATATATCGTTATATCAAAATAAATATAATTAGAGCTCATAGTCTGTCACTATTTACAAAAGCGTTTATCTTATGTCTTAAAAATGCGAATAATTTTGATCTACTTAAATAAGTTTTATGTAAAAAAAATACGTAACTAAATGCATATTAAAAATAAAAATAATTACACTTAAGAAGAATCGTTAACTTATTGATGAATTTTATGTTACCTTTTTGAAGTTATACTTCTTTGCTACAGTTTATTGCGTAAAAAGATATTTTTACGCAATAAACTGTAGTAAAAAAATCTTTTTTAACTAATAATTGACTACACTTAGCAATTTTCAGCCCACCTCCTCGAAATCAATATTTTAATATAAAAAATTATATATAAAAAATATTTTTATCCCGTAATACGATGGTTGATGGTCGTACTGTGGTGGGATCTTAGACTATGTATTTCAGCAGAATTTGGAACTACTGACGTTATATAGATAAATATTTTGTTTTTTTGCTATATTATACATGCCCCTTGTAATAATGTTGAATAATAGTAATAAGTAAGTAGTAATAGTTATCCGATTGCCTCGGTAGCCTAGTGGTATGGGCGTGTGCTTTAGAAACCGGAGGTCATGGGTTCGAATCCTGCGGAGTCTCAACAAATTTAATCTTAGTTGGTTAGGGAAATTTGGGCCAATCACCCAATTGTCTGAAAAGTAATATGATCCATGCGTCCGATGGTTATGTAAAAAGTCGGTCGACCCATTAACGCGCATTGGACCAACGTGGTGGGATACGATCCAAAACCCTCTAACGGATAAGGGGTATATTAGGGGAGGCTTATGTCTAGCAGTGGACTATCACAGGCCGATGATGATGATGATGATGATGAATAGATGTCGTCTTTTAGTTGTTTTGCCTTATAACAATAGTTTTATAACAGTGCACAATCCTTAAATAAAAGTCTCTGACCGTCCTCTTAACTGTAATAATTGATTAGCATCGAAGAAGATTGATTAATCTCCGTCACGTTATAATGAAAAATTACAAAGTGACATCATTCATCACGATAATGTGTCGTTCTTGTATTGCCTTTTTAAAAACCTGCCCCGTCATTGACACAATGATACAGAAAAAAATACTAAGGGAATTTATGATGTCGTCATACATCTCGTAAGACTTTTGCAACACTTCCAAGTTTCGTTCCGCAAGAAAAAATTATCAAAAGTCTTTCTCTATTCGGTAAGTTCAAGTTATGTCCAATTAGAAAAAATGGAGCAAATCATTTTTTACTAAAATAAATTTTTAAAAAATTGTTTTGTAGATAAAAGTTACATATCTAAATGCATATTAAAAACAAGAATAGTTACACTAAAAAAGAAAGTACCATTTTTGATATATAGGTTATGTTTTTGACTGACTTCCCAAAAGAAGGTGATACTAAATTCGGAGCGTTCGTTTTTTTATTTTATTACCCGTTGTTCCGCTCCTATAGACCCTGATTTTGTTGACTCTTTCTTTTAATTGATAAATATTTGCTGTCAATTTATCCCATATTAAGAAAATTTCGGTGTCAAAAATCACAACTTCTTGCGATTAAATTGCAAACGCTGCCGAAACGCTAAAAGAAAGTCTTAAACTTATTTAAACTACATAATTGTACTTCTTTAAATGGTCAATAATAAAGTCTTCGACTGCCTCGGTAGCCTAGTGGTAAAGACGCATGATTTAGGCACCGGAGGTCGGGGTTTCGAATCCTGCGGGGACTCAATAAATTTTCATTGTTGTTTCCTAGTTGGTTATGGCAATTTGGGCCGATCACCCAATCGTCTGAAAAGCAAGATGATTCATGCGTCGGATGGGCATGTAAAAAGTGGGTCCTGCGTCTTTCTCTTTTCGGTCGTGTCGGTTATCCGTCCCATCGGGCTTTGAGAGTATAAAGGAACAGGGAGTGGGCCTGTGTTTGCGCGTACACATGTGCACTATAATATATCCTGCGTAGTTGGCAGATCTCTAACGGCCGGGTCTATATCGACTGGAGAACATAATTATTATTAATAAAGTCTGCGAGCGCATATATCTATGTTTTGGGACGAACCCACAATAGCCATTTTAATGTAAAACACTGTTAAAAATAACTTATAGAGCATATAAAACCTTAATAAAGGTGATATACTGTAAGTTTACATAAAAGCCGATGCGTTTAAAAAATTTAATTCTTAGTGCATAAAACGTGTTATGCATGACATTTTGATTAAATAAATACTTTAAAAGATAAAAAAACTTCAAAAGATAAATAAATACTTTTAAAGATTTAGTATGCAGTGGAAGAAATCGCGGGATAGTTTTTTGCATATAGCACGTTATCATCCACTTCATCATCAGCCTTTTGATGATCCACTGCTGGACAAAGGCCTCCCCTAATACACCCCTATCCATAAGGGGGTTTTTAGACCGTATCCCACCACGCTGGTCCAATGCGGGTTGGTGGGTGGACCGACTTTTCCACTTATTTTCCGCCATCATCCACTTATTTTCCGCAAAATGGTTGCATGCTGTTTACTTTTCAGGCGGTCACACTTTTTGGTTAATATTTCACGTTAAGACTTCACACAAATGTAGTCGACTATAATACGTATTTCTTTGATTGAATGGTTTTTATTTCAAGAGAATTTTAAGGCACATTTTGCGGTTCTAGTAAAATATATAAAATAAGAATAACGTTATTCAGAGCTTTCTGAGTTATTTACTTCTCAGCAGTACTGTGGCTAACATTTTTCTTGAATGATTTTTGTTATCAGCCATATGGACCACATGGATTTTTTTAAAAGATGCTAATGGTAAAAAAATGGCGACATTTATGACAGGATATTACCGTATTTTGTTCTCTAAAAAAGAAACTTAATAAGTTGTTTAGCAACACGTAGCGGTTATGGTAATAAATTGCGGATTATATGATATTTGTATTTTTAATAAAACGCCATCTATTAAAATTTAGCACAACCCAGTCAACAGATATCGCCAACTTTTACTTTACGTTAAATCTTTTATGGGGGCAACAGTTTATTCTAACTATTTATTGATAACAGAAGAATTATGTCGTAATAAAAAAATTGCGGCTTTAAATCGAGTTCAAAATAGTCCTAAATTGATGTGGTGAGAAATTGAAAACGGGAATACTCGAATCTTTATCGAAAAACGATTGAGGACAATTAATGAATGATCGTACTAAATTAATGTTGTTTTAATGTCCATTAATACGAAAATTTATTGTTTAGTGTCAAATTTCAAAATGAATAATGTCATTGTATAGTATAGAGATGTATAATTACTGAAGCTATTTGAGAAAGCACAATAAGTACGAAATTCTTATTATACTATTACAAGTTTGATCAAATGACACTCGCTTTGCAAATTTGATGAAATTTGTTAAGTAGTTCAGGAGTCTATTGAGGACGAACAACATGACTCGTTAAATATATGCGTTAAGATATATAACTTTGTTTAGTATTCCTAACACACATTCAATTCCGCTTATTTAAATTATATTCATTATAATATAAAGACATCTAAACATTTTTTTTTTACTTTAATTATATTATAGTTATTATTTTAATCTAAATTCTTTTTAAAATAATAAAAAGTTATGTAACGCTGATTTTTCTGTTCCGTATTTGAATTAAAAAACACTGTTTAAACTGAAATATTTTAATGGAGTAATACAAAAAAATGTATAATTGTTGTTCCATTATCCTAAAAGCTTTCCTAATTAAGCATTAATGAATAAATAGAACGGCAAAAAATACCGTGATTTGTTTATTTATATTATTAAAGCACAACACAAAGGGTAACGTTTTTTTTTTTTATTTTTTCTTTTCATTGATTTCTTAATAAGTCCAAAGAACCTTTACCGCATTACTTGTTAATGTATTTCTGCGCCATATATTATTTTTTCATCATCATCATCATCAACAGCCTAGTTAGTCCACTGCTGGACATCCCCAAATTATTCTTTTTAGTATAAAAGAAATCTTAACTCTTTTATACTTGTGTAAATTAAAGAACATCGAAATATTTATCAATATAGTAATGTGTATAAAAGGATAAGTTACTATATTAGGGATATTGTAAGCAATTGAATTTTATATATTTTTTATTTTTTTATGGCATACGCAATCAGACAAGGCGGCGGGGCAATCTGATGGGATGTGGTCACCGACGGCCACTGGTATTGCCAACGTCTTTGGGTCAGTGACCGCAGCGGCGCTGCTTACCGTGAGACATGAGATGTAAGTCTCGTTTACCCAGTAAATACGCTGGCTACAGATGTTCTTCAAACCGGATCACATCAGTGTTATCACACTACTGCTTCGCGGCAGAAATAGGCACCGCGGTGGTACCCACCCAGACGGTCTCCTGTAAAAAGGGGACCTACCACCAGTTTACGGTTATGTTATTGCTATCTGAACACTTGGCTTGGATTTATTCAATTATTTATTTGCACAAGGACGATACACTGTACGGCTTTAAGTTTATTTTTGATGGTTCATGGCAAAAGTCGGTGACCTGTTTTTTTGTATAGACCTTTATTCCAAAATACTATGTGATCTTGTTACCTATTGGTATTGGCCATTGCTTCTCTATTATATTCCGTTGCTTTAAATCTTTCCAGGAAACAATAACATAATGTGGTTTGGTGGTTTTCCAGATGTTTAGGCCATGAATAGTATGAACCGATTACGCGATAGCCTGAAAAGTGAGATAATTTCATGCTTTTAATCATGTAAGAAGGCGGTACCGGTTGAAAAGTCCAACTTTGTCAGTAGTAATATAGTTTCAGTGCCTGAAAACTCTTTCATCTAATGCAGTTAGTCTTTTGGTTGTTAGCGTCAGATGCCATGCGATTTGCGTAAATACATTTTGAGGGAATTAAAACCGATAATAACTTATTAAAATACCTAAAAAAAGGAATAAACGCTTTTAATTTGAAATCAACATAAGGCATAAATCTTAAACGTAAACATACGGCAATGAAAATTAGTTGAGTCCCCGCATGATTCGAACCCACGCCCTCCGGTTTGTAAAGCACACGCCCTTACCACTAGGCTACGGAGGCAGCGTACCATTTACCATCGCAGTTTTAAAAACAAGCTGGCTACATCGATTCTTATGACAGTGACATAATGTCATGCAGAGTCACATAGGTACACTAAATTCAAATAGACGGCACTAACGAAATGAAAATAACGACCTTATGAGTTTTCGGCGCCGACACCGCCGTTAAAATCGGCTAATAAACATCTCACATCACTGGGTATAACACATAAAGTTCAATTGAACAATTTTCCTCCGTCGCTGGAAATCCCCGCGAAAATACTGGTTGCGCTGAAATATTTCTGTTTACGCATATATATTGTTTATGTGAAGACGAAAAAGACTTAATAGATTTGACTTAAGTTTTTTAATTGATAACAGTTATAAAAATATAAATTTGTATTATGAAGGGTTATTTTTTGACACGCATTTCAACTTGACATACCACAAGAGTAATATCCTATTATCAAAATCCTTAAAATTTTATACGGCTTTATAAATATAAAATAAATCAAAGAAGATCTTTATCAATTAACGAGAGTAAATATCCTCAAGTTACTGAAAGCAGAAATGTACAAAATAATTGTTACAAATGATCTTTTATTGACATTTCAGTAAAGTTCGAACGTGCTTACCTATGAATGTCAGAAGCTTTAGGTAGTTATAAATGAGTACATTGCGTGTCTAACTTAATGTCGTTTTAATTCAGACTAATATAAGTATATTCCATACAATTCAAAATTAATATTCAAGACAGAAATAATAAAAGTATAAAATCGAAATCAAAACAGTTAGATTTACAAGTACTTTAAAAATAAATAAAAATATCTGAAGTATCCTGGACAGATTTCTTTCATAAAAATTATCTGATTTGTGACGTGACCTCAATAGAATCTCTTATGATATCATGTCGCTGTATTGCTAATTTTTTTCTGTATCACAAATATTTTTTTAAATTGCAAAAAACCCGTTACCTATCCCAAAGTTGAGGGCGGGGAATAATAAGGTAAAGGTCAAATGATATCTTCTTAAGACAGCAGCTGGTTGTGCTCGGCGGGCGGCGAGCTCGGAGCACGGGGCAGTCTGACCGTGGCCCTTAAAGTGCTAAAAGAGTTCATGAAAAGCCGTTTTATTCAAAGTTATTTTTTATTAAAGTACTTTACACTTCATGAGTGGCTCTTTCTAATTTCGTCCATAAATCTAGAGTGAGATCACGAGTACTATAATATTTCTTATATTAATGAAAGATGATTACAACAAGTGCTTCATCATATAGATAAGAACCTATTAGTAACCTAAAGGTGAAAGGACGATTCAATAATCAAACAAAATAATAAGTTAAGTCATCAACTTAAGAACTCAACTTTATACCGACTATGATGTCAACGAATGAAGCTCTACCTGGAATTCTAATTTTCTTTAAGATAACTGGATCGTAAAGAAAATTGTGCCAGAAATTACCTTACATTTTCTTATACCGAAACTAACATTTAAATTCGAGTCGTTTTACCGTGATAAAATATCAATTGAAATTAAAATAAAGAATAAGGTAGTTATATTGTATGTCCAAATTAAAAATAAATAATACATACAAGCACAAATTACGACGCGTAAGAAGTTGGAATTTAGCAAAAGTTATAATAAACAGCGAATTATAACTCATTTTGATTATATAAAATCAATAAAATGCGTTGTACCAAATCTATGAAAGTGCTTGTATATGCCAACAGTAATTAGTAGATCCTAATGTATATTTTCTTAAAAATAAAAGGTGAGTAGATTTGTAATGTGTTTCAAAGAATTTGTTACTCTGTGGTGCTGTGAATGTCTATTGGTGGCGTATTTGTGCCAATAGTTTATAGACATAAAGTTTATTTACACAGCTTCTCGTCATATTAAGCTTGAGTTTATTTGAGGCTGTATGTTGGTGAGGTTTTAAATATCTAGCGTAGTGCAAGTTCTAGCGTAGCGCAAGTCTAGCGTAGCGCAAGCTCTAGCGTCTCATGCCTTTATTACAGTACAGATTACACAAGTGCACTTACATTAGGTTTTTAAACGAGCTAATCACTTATAAGTTAAACAAATAACTCACTACTTTTTAAACCTTTACTTTGCTATTAATTATTATTTCTCACTGAAAGTAGTAGTTCAAATAAAAGGAAACACTAATTAGATTTATCTCTTTCTATTTATAGTTCACACTTTAATTTTGAATGAAGAGTTTACGGCTAGTTTAGATTTGTAAAATTGCATACAAATTGAGTATTAAATCTTGCCAACTGTATTGATATTACTCAAAGCACAGTTGTATAAAAGATTAATTTTGGAGATGATTTTGTCACACTAGCATATGTATCCAGATTATAATTTTCAAATGGTGTTGACAAGTTGACTGCAACGCAATATATGTTCTAACTAAATTATGAACTATAGTAAAATATTTATTACTTTCTGAAAAATCGTATATCACGAAAACGACGGCTTACCTGAACTACTGATTAGGTGCCTCGGTTGTAAACCACTCGTGTAGCTCATTACTACACAACTTTTTAAAGAAATAAATAAATGACAATTCAAAAGCTAACCAAAAAGACCGATGAATATAGGTTTCATCTAGCTTTATTCAAAAGACTGTGATATAAATTTATGTTTACATTTCATCATTTGACTTCTTTCTGGAGATTGAGCTATGAAAGAGGCAATTTATCTCACTACATGACATTACTGAATAGAAAAAGTCATTTAAATCGTGATTAAATGCCGTTAGAACATTGTGTTTCACTGTGTGACATTTTCCTTACAATAAAATGGGATACGTCCCTTCAAAGCGTCTTCGCTCTTATCATGATTTGTGTCTATGTTTGAATTAGAAATTTATAAGTATATCTAGTTCTTGTGTGCCTTCAAAGT